>CM035433.1:127316125-127336125 GCA_020310875.1 Ceratopteris richardii
TGTTATATAGGCCTTCTATCCTCATCTCCTAACCATTTGCCATTAAGATACAAAAAACTAACTCCCCTTTAGCATACATCCGCCTTATATAGCCCACTTTTCAATTCAGAAGTGATTTCGAGACCACAACTGATTTATTTGATTTTTTTCTTCCATCTCTTTTTTTCATCATAATTTTTCTTTGTGTCATTCTTTTCCTCTTTTCATATGCAACAACCATTAATGTACTGCTTTCAATTTTTCTTCGCAACTTTTTTGATGAAGGGGTTAAGCCTAACCCCTTCATCAAAAAAGTTGCGAAGAAAAATTGAAAGCAGTACATTAATGGTTGTTGCATATGAAAAGAGGAAAAGAATGACACAAAGAAAAATTATGATGAAAAAAAGAGATGGAAGAAAAAAATCAAATAAATCAGTTGTGGTCTCGAAATCACTTCTGAATTGAAAAGCGGGCTATAAAAGGCGGATGTATGCTAGAGGGGAGTTAGTTTTTTGTATCTTAATGGCAAATGGTTAGGACATGAGGATAGAAGGCCTATATAACATATGCTTTACTTATGAACAGAGTTAATAGAAGAGTTAGTACGAACACTATTTGAATGACTTCTATAGTTTCCTTCTAAAACCTATTTTCCGACTCATGCATTGAACGAAAAGGTTTAAATTCAACTTTACATAATTTTATAAGTTTTCTTTGCTATTTGAAGATGTACTAATGATGGAAGCATTTTTTATATATAAAGACTATTTGAATTTGAGTCATGTATAAGTTTCAAAAGAATTTGATATTGCTTTCTATGATCTGCAGGTTGGCCCATCGAGGACGATGTGCAGGATTGGTCGGGGCGAATGTCGGAAAGTTTTCAACCTTTCCGTTGATGACCAGAGAAAATGAAAACAACTTTATTGGTGAACTCAAACCTTTTATATCACTGTTGATCAGTTGTTTTGGATTGATGTAACTACTTTGAAGTGTTTTACAGGTACAAGAAATGACGAAGAACATATGTTCATATTAAGGTTTTCCCTAATTTCACATATGTTCTTCGTCATTTCTTGTACCTGTAAAACACTTCAAAAGTAGTTACATCAATCCAAAACAACTGATCAACAGTGATATAAAAGGTTTGAGTTCACCAATAAAGTTGTTTTCATTTTCTCTGGTCATCAACGGAAAGGTTGAAAACTTTCCGACAGCGTGCGCAGATAGAAGGTATCCATTCCTCCCCTTAGTGGAAGCTTGGTGCAAGGTGTGCACAAGAGCAGGCTTGTAGAAGGTGGAGGTTTGGTGCAGAGGAGGCCGGCAGCAACAAGTCCCTTGGGTATTTGGTATTTTGTAATTGAGCACTCTGTGGGATTTTGCACAGAAGCATTGTTTGTATTGTGTTTCAACCTTGTATTTGTCTTACTGTAATCAATCGACAGAGGCTTCCAGTGTGTATTTTCTCTTCTGGTCTTCCCTTTTCTCCTACAAACACTCAAATCCCTTCTTGTCTAAGAATCCCCCAACAAAATCTGGCACGCCCGGTGGGACTTCCAAGGAGATTTGAGCATAGGAGAAGATATATTGTAGTTGGAGAGCAATATTCCAGTGTCGACAGTACTACTCCAGTGGACTAAGGGGTACATATTTTTATCAAGTGTCTCATATTAAGTGGACTATGAACAGCTCATGACCGCAAGCTGTTTGTGACTAGGGCCAAAGCACTAATGGCTAAATTGCCAGATCCACCACACGATTTTTTTGTTAAGAAATGGCTAGCTAAGCCCCTACCATTGGCCACCCAATGCAAAATCAAGGAATTAGTTTTACCTACAGCCTCCATAGAGGAGTTCATCAACATAGCTACACAACTGGAGTAGATAAGGCAACAGTATGGAGCATCGTCTTCTCAACTACCATATTCCACAGAAATGGAGGATCCAATAATCCAGCTAAGGAAGGATTTGGAGGGTTTAAAAAGAAATAAGCCCCATAGAGAGGAGGAGAATGTTGTTACTCTGTTGCGAAGGTAGATTGAAGCACTAAAGCTCCAAAAGGAGGAGGAGGCCCAAGCAGAGGAATTGGCTCAGCTGCGACAGGAATTGCAAGAACTCAAAGAAGGTAGCATCAAGAGTGGACTTTGGTGTTCCATGTGTAGCAAGCAAGGGCATATAGTAAGTGAATGTCCTCTGTTAAGTGTGACTTGCCAATTATGCAGGAAAGTTGGTCATGAGGCCCATGAATGCCAATCAAGGGGAATGCCTGCAACAACATACTGGACACAAGGAGGACCCCTACCAGAGCAAATGTAATGGCGGCTGCACCCAATCAAGGTAACAATTATGACCCTAGACAGAGGAATAACTTTGGAAATGCCTAGGAGGACAATTATTTGTTTCAGATGTGGAGAATGTCGGCACTATCAAAGTAGGTGCACTCTCCCAGAAAATGCCCCTCCTTGCAGGAACTTCCCAGAGGCTAGAGACCATTATACTAATTGTTTTCCTACAAACCAAGCATCTTCATCTAGGCCCCACATTCAAATGATTTCTGTGTGTAAAGAAGAAAGGGTAGATCGTCCATGTGCCATCTCTATCTACTAGGGTGGTGCAGCTAGAAGAAATTGAATCTTTTACACTGTAGACAAGAAGAAAGGGGAAGGCTCAAGTGGAAGTAGGTCAAGAATCAGTGATTAATGGATTAAACAAAGACAAAGGTGCGTGTGAGAACAAAGCCACCACATGTGCAGACACAAGGCAAAAAGAAAATTTCATAGGTACCAATGATGCTATTGGACATGCATTCAACAGGGCTCATGAGGAGTTTGATAAGTCAAATGGAGCCCATGCTCTTAAGGAATCAGAAGCCTCCAGACTACTCAAGTCAATGAAAAAGGAGGTTAGTATTTTTTATTTAATAAAGATGGATGGGAAGTTCAGGTCAGAACTCTTGCAGATAATTGATGAAATGTCCACAACAAGTTTAGTGCAAAGGATGTTGTTATGCATTCAGATAAAAGTGTAGGGGAAGCACCCCTCATAGATTACAAGAGCCCTCAGCTAACAGTCTCTATTAAAGGTCATGAGTTTCAAGGAGTTATTGTGGATGGTGGTTCTAGCATTAACTTGATGCCTGAATATACCATGAAAAAGATTGGACTATACCCTTCAAGACCTGCCAACTTCACTGTAATAATGGCAAACCAAAGCATAGTTAAGCCTATAGGAGTGGTCCCTGGAGTCCCTGTCAAGATACAAGGTACCATCTTTAACTTGGACTTTGTTGTTTTAAGGCTGCCACAGGTAGAAGGAAGTTTCCCCTGTTAATTGGGAGACCTTAGTTAAGGCATGCCAATGTGCTACATGACTAGGGCAAGGACACAATGTGGGTAAATCAAGAGGGAAAAGAGTTGCAGCAGATAATTTTAGAAGAAGGACCAGACAATCAGAAAAATACTAGCATGATTTAGACAATTGGTATTTGTATGGAAGAAGAATTGTTGGACAACCCAGAAGCAGACCCATTTGAAGGAGCAGATTTATATGAAGATGAAAACATGTTGGCTTGGCTCCATGCAGAGGACCCATCTTACTGCTATGGAATTTTTCCAAAGTCAAGTAGAGAGGAAGCATTTGAAGAATCAAAGGATATCATTCAGGTTATTGACTCGAGTGAGACAGTCTCAGTTAAAGGCCATAGAAGAGAGGAGAAAAGAGGAGCCCTTAAGTGCAACAATGCTGAAGATGCTTCAAAGCATATATCAATGGCCACTGTTTTATGGATCCTGATATGGATATCATTTGTTGTGTCAACTTTTATGATAGTGAGTGCAGGGCTTTACAAAGATATGGAAGAAATACCTGCAAGTCTTTCGAAACAGAGGGTTCGATTGGATGAAGAAGATGGATTAGTGAAAATGAAATTTTGCAGATTAAGTCATAATGTCGCTGAAACAAAGATACAAAAGAGGCAGTATGGAGGAGATTATAATTTTCTGAAGGATTTAGGATACCCCTATCAGATCATCAGTGTGCCCAACAAGAAGATAAAACAAATGAAGTGCAACACAATTGGAGATTATGGAGGAGTTTCTCGGGGTCAACATATAAAGATCATGGCTAAAGGCCTATCATCAAGCCAACTAAAGAATTATGGATCACCTCGAACCTGCAAAATTTGTCCAGGTTGTGCCCTCTCATTTCATTTTTGCTTAAGTTTTAGTAGTTTTCTTTATCCGTTTCATGCTTGTTTCTTGCGTTTTAGCAAATTTAGTAGCCATTTCATAAAATTTGCAAAGATACAATTTTTGGATTTTTTAGGAATTCTTTTCGGATTTTTCATGCATTTTTAAGAATTTTTCTAGCATTTTTCTCCTTCTTCATGCGTCATTTTCTTGCCAAATTTGAGGAATAAAGGAAGCTCTCTGTGAGTTTGAGTGCAAAAAACTAGCTTATGCCTATAGGAAAATTTTTGAGAATTTTTTGAAGATTTTTTGGATTTTTCTTGCATTTTTTTTTTTATTTTTATGTATTTTTGTAGTCTTTTTGGATATTTTTCTAAATTAAAAATTAAAAAAAAAAAGCCCCCCCCCAAGTGTTTTGTTTTTTCCAAAAAAAAAAAAAAAAAAAACTTCCCCCCCCCCCCCCTCTCTCCCCCCCCCCCTCCCCCCGGCCCCCCCCTCCCCCCCCGCCCCCCGGTTGTTTTTGTTTTTATTTATTTCCCCCCGGTTGTTTTTGTTTTATTTATTTTTTCTATTTTATATTTTATATTTTATTGTATTCTTTTCATCATTTTTTTTTCTTTCTTTTTTTTTGTTATATTTTATTTATTTTTAGTACTTTTGCCCCGCACATGCGTTCACATTATTTTAATATATCTATACAAATCTATTTCTTTTGGCTCTGGATCGCACCTCGGATGGCTGTTTTTTTCAAAACTAGAGTCATTTTCATGTCTTTTGGCACTCTGGAATCAGTTTTTGGCTTTATCTTTCCAAATTCCCACATTTTCTCTGAGTTTTGGTCAAAACCCTCAAGTTTTGAGCACATTTATCACACATTTTTATTTATACAAATGGTCCACATTGTCTATTCTCACCTCATTTCAACATATGTTGCTGATTTTCCCATATGCCCCCTCTGTAGCTCTACCATTTGATCATTTTGGAACCCTCCAGAACCCATAATCCTCCTCCCTCACCCTCCCTTTTCCATTCTGCCCAGCCATATCCTTAACCCTCCCTACACTATCCCTCTCAACCCCCTCAGCCCTCCCCCTCCCTCTCCTTTCTACCCTCCTAGAGCTTTCCTTTGCTTTTCCATGCAAAAATTCCACTTTTGGTTCTTCTCTGGTGCTTGTTCTCTCCTATTCTGGTGGCCTTGGCGTCCTTTTGCAAATTTTGCAGCTCCAGAATCATGGTGTCCTCTATGCTCCGATTTTTGGCTGTAGCTCTCCAGGACGGAGAGCACATTAGGTGGTGGACAACTGTTGAGCCCATAAAAGTCACATTGGTCAAAGTCAACCATAGTCAAAGTCAAAAGGTCAATGTCAAACTTGTCAAAGTCAACAAGGTCAAGGTCAAAGTCAACAGGTGCAAAGTCAAAGTGCTAAAGTGCAGGTGTCAAAGTGCACAGGTAGTGCATAATTAATTGTCCACAAAGGGTAAATTGGAGAAAGTGGGTTGCAGGTTGCACAGGTATTTCTCTAATTTCCCTAAGGTTCAAAGTGTTTTCAAATTTGGAGTCATTTTCATGTATTTTGGCACCTCTGGATTCATTTTTTGACTTAAGTTTTCCAACATCCACACTTTTCTCTGACTTTTGGCCAAAACCCACATGTTTTGAGCACATTTATCACATGGTTTTATTTCTCCACATTGTCCACATGGTCTATTCTCACCTTAACTTACCTTATGTTTCATAATATCCCATATGCACCCTCTGTAGCTCTAATGTTTGATCATTTTAACCCTCTCCAAACCCCATCATCATACCCCCAATCCCTCCCTTTACCAATCCACCCAGCCACATCCTTAACCCTCCCAATCCCTTCCATTCCGCCCCTCAGCCCTCCCCTCCACCTCCTTTCTACCCTCCCATTGCACCCCTTTGCTTTTCCATGGCAAAATGCAATTTCTGGTTCTTCTCTAGTGCTTGTTCTATCCTGCTTTTGGTGGAATTGGTTGCTGCTCAGGTGTCCTCTTCACGATTTTGCAGCTTCATAATATGGTGTCCTATATGCTCAGAGTTTTGGCTGTAGCTCTCCAGGACAGAGAGCACATTAGGTGGTGGGCAACTATTGAGACCATAAAAGTCATATTGGTCAAAGTCAACCGTAGTCAAAGTCAATCAAAGTCAAATTCAAAAGGTCAAAGTCAATAAATTCAAGGTCAAAGTCAATAGGTGCAAAGTCAAAGTGCTAAAGTGCAGGTGTCAAATTGCACAGGTAGTGCATAATTAATTGTCCACAAAGGGTAAATTGGAGAAAGTGGGTTGCAGGTTGCAGAGGTATTTCTCTAATTTCCCTAAGGTTCAAAGTGTTTTTTAAAGTGTTTTGTGCACCATTGTTGAAGGCGGGGAGATTTGATAAACTAAAATAAAAAGAAAAAGAAAAAGACGACTGCGAGGAGATTAAAAAGGACATGTTGCAAGAGGAGAAGTTAGAAGAAAGCAGTTTGCTACAACCGTAAGAAGAGTTACGGGAAGACAGAAAGAGGAAGAGTGACAATCACTGCAGGAAGAGAGTAGATGTTCCTAGAAGAAGAAACAGAAGTGATGAGAAGAAGTTGTGCAACAATCCTAGAGAAGAAATAGTTCGCTAAATAGATATTCAGAAAGAACCGAGAGTAACTGGTTCCGCAGGATAGATTATCATGTACCCTGTAGTTAATGAAATCATTATTGGTGAATACTCAAAAGTACGATGTATGAAGCCTTATATTTGTAAACCTGTAAATGCAGCACATAGTTTACGAAAGCAATGAACAGAAGATGTTTCGCAAAACAGAATTTCGTATCTGTTAATCTTTTACCAGTCCGTTAAGTTTATTAAGAGACTCAAGTGGTCTATGCAGAGATGTTACTTTATTTCCTGTCACGTTGAGTGTGCTAAGAGTAGTAAACTTTCGCGAAGTGAAGAAAACCTGTTCTGTGGATGATGAAGTCTGGTCCAATAGAAGTCGCCGGAATGAAATATTTCGGTGAGTTTCCGGTGAACGTTTGAAAGTAATTCTGGTGGAATTCTTTGAGTACGAAGATTAGTGCTGAAAAATGAGCAAGTGGTTTTGATTTTGTCCTTCAATTCGATGTTGTGTTGAACCATTGAACCCTCAACACAATTGGCAATCCTACTGTACGGCTGACGTAGCCTCAAGAGATGCATGAAGGGCAGGCGCAACCATTTTAGTAAAGTATATTTTACAAGGGCACAGGCAAGAGCAGCGAACGTGGAGACATCTTCAGATTTTTACGAGTGGTACGAGGCGCAGGAGCAGGAAGCTCTGAGCACTGACAAGGAACAGGGGGAAACAGGTGCAGCAGAGGTAAGGTTAGTGGGCGGCATACTTGGAGCGTTATTCCTCACAGAGATAACTATAGGGGTAAGAAGACGATTCCAGTTCGACCCACTTGCAGGGGAGACCGGTCAAAAAACTAGGCACACACCTCAACCACAGCCAATGGCTCAACCACCCCCTAATCCTAAAGTCAAAGCCGCTCATTTCAGTGGAACCTCGAAGGAGGATGCGGATTGCCATGTGGCTCAATTTGAAATAAAATGGACAGCGAATGGATATCCAGTCATGTACGGTGATGATATTAAACTTCAACAGTTTGCAGCCACGTTGGAAGGAAGAGCTATGAGCTGGTTCAATCAATATGGCATTGCTCATTTTGCTACATATAATGCTTTAAAAGTAGCATTCTTGCAACGTTTCAGAAAAGAAAAGACGCCTTCCGATGTATTAAGAAAGTTGAGGGTTATCAGACAAAAGACCATGCTAGTGGAAGACTATGCTCAAAAGTTCCGGACCTTAATGGAAAGGTTGCAAGGTAATGAACGACCTACTGATGAGATGTTGGCAAGATTTTTTTTGAAAGGATTAAGGAGTACAATAAGACATGCGGTGGCCAGTGTGGACATTGCAAATGGTTTTGATGTATTATTAATAGCCGCGGCGCGGGTTGAAAGAAGGTTTGGACGAGCCAAAAAGAAGCAGTCTGATTCTGGTTCGGAGGATGAATCGGATGCAGCAACGGATTCAGGCAAGAGTTCCAGTGATTCGGACACGGATGACTATGATGAGGAAATAGTGAAGACAAAGCATCGTAAGCATAAAGCTAAGCACAGTAAAGAGGAGGAATGGATTAATAAGTTAAAGAGACACGGATATTCTATACTAGCTCCAAAGGAGAAACGATTTTGTGATATCTGTGGCAAAGAGGGAAATACAACAACTCAGTGTTGGTATAACCCTAAGCATAGAGGGCAAGGTTCTCGGAAAGATAATAGAAATTTAAATGACGTAGCGGCCAATCAGGCTATTCCAATCCCAGGGCGAGGAAATTTTTCGAGACAGCAGCAAGGGAGACCCCCATGGAGAGATCAAGGGAATCAACAAGGGAATAACCAGCAAGGCAACCACCAAGGTCGACCACCAAGGGTGATGCCTTGCGGGTATTGTTCAGCTCCTGATCACTGGATAGGGCCGAACTGTCCTTTATGGGTAAAGCATCGTGAAGAAAGAGGTATACCCGTCATTCGATATAATCAGCACAATCAACCGGGGCAACATCAATAGCAGGCAGCCTAGGCGAATGCCATGCTAATAGAATGGCCAGAGCATATGGATAGCGCTTATAACACACCTGGTACATCTGATCGAATGCACGTTGAGAAGACTAACCAATGGCAGTGTGATTGCAAACAATGTGGGAAAGCTAAAGAGGTTGATGTGTTGGCAGTGACAAGATCAGGAAAGAAAGGCCCTATTGATTGGTAGGAACAAAGACAAATCCGAGACACGGTTTTGAAGCAGGTTCGAGATGAGTCTTCTAATCAGGCAAGGTGTGGACGTCACACTGAGCAACAACAGGGTGTGAAAGTGATATCTCCCATAAAGGAGCAGGATAAGGTGTCGAGTCAGCAAGGCTTGGCAAATGATTGGTTTGATGAAATCATAAGTTCATCGCTACAGTTGTCCTTGGATCAACTATTATCTTTGGTACCTGTGTTTTGAGAGAAATTGTTGAAAAAGCTACAGGGGTTTCATGCAGAGCCTGAAGTTAGGTCGATCCCTTCTATTTCGGCCAACAGTATTGATCCAGCAGATGTGGATTTTTTAGTACCAGTCATAGAGGTGCAGTATAACCACCGGCGATTTGCAGAAGTGTTTCTTGACGGAGGATCAGGAGTAAACATATTACCAGAGCATATTGCTATTTTGAAGCAACAACAAATTATAATTTCCAGCGTGACATTTATGGTTAATTTTGTAGTCATCCGAATGTCTGAGTCCACTTATCCATATGAAATGTTGTTAGGGAGACCTTGGTTTCGGCTTGCCAAAGTCAAGCAGGATTGGGGCTTGAATGTAGTAATGATTAGCAAGGGTAAAAAGCAGGTGACAATTCCTATGCGTGGACGAAAAAATATGTCGGTACAGGAAAAACCACTGATGGCTTAGGCTATCAATTTGGCAGATGAGATTGAAGATGATGAGGAGGAGAATTTTTTGTAAGCAAACCCAACGATGGTGCCAGTATTAGAAGTTGATGTTGAAAGAGTATTAAGTAAGGATTATAGTGGTGGGCCGGAAGTAGACGAGCCAACTCCTGGTGAACAGGTGGCAAGTGCCCAATTACAAAAGATATTTGATCAACGTATGGACATTCCGGTGCAGCAGCAGATGGAACACCAAGAGGAAGAGATAATTACGCGGGCGGAAAGGATGTATGATCAGAAGTATGCAGGTTCTATGAGAGTGAAGGAAGAGGAACTTCAAGAGGTTAATTTAGGAACCGAAATGGAACCCAAGATGGTGCGTATTGGTAAAACAGTGGAAGGAAAGTTTAAGGAGGATCTGATTTGCCTGCTTAAAGAGTATGTAGATGTGTTTGCTTGGGATAATACTCAGGTAAAAGGCATCAATCCACAATTGCACCAACAGAGGATTAACTTGAAGGCGGATGCAGTACCTGTGGCGCAGCAAAGATATAAAATGAATCCTAACTTTGCCAAACAAGTGAAGGAAGAGATTGACAAATTGTTGGCAGTTGGATTTATCAAACCGGTGAATCAGGTCACTTGGCTATCTCCCATCATAGTGGTCCCTAAAAAGAATGGGAAGCTCCGAATTTGTGTTGATTATAGAAAGTTAAATGCGGCAACTATTACAGATCCATTTCCTATGGCATTTTGTGATGCAGTGTTGGATGCGGTCGCAGGCCATGAAATGTATAGTTTTTTGGATGGGTTTTCTGGCTATAATCAGATCAGTGTGGCTGAGGAGGACCAGCACAAAACAGCATTTATTACAGAATTTGGAGCTTATGTGTTTACAGTTATGAGTTTTGGCTTGAAAAATGGACCACCATCGTTCAATTATGTGGCGCATAAAGTATTTGAACCTTATCTACAGGACTTTATGCAGGTATTTGTGGACGATTTTTTGGTTTTCGGTGAAATGATCAAGCACTTGCTACACCTGAAAGCATGTTTTGAAAGATGTCGGCAGTTTAGGATGGTGTTGAATCCATTCAAAAGTGTGATTGCGGTCAGAAGTGGTATTTTATTAGGCCATGTTATATCACAAGCAGGAATGGCTATTGATGTTAAGAAAATTGAAGCTATAAGTACAACTAAACCACCGACTAATGTAAAATAAGTAATGCGGTTTGTGGGTCAAATCAAGTGGCATTCGAGATATTTAAGATATTTAGCAAACATTTCTTTACCATTAACGCATTTGACCAAGAAGGATGTTCCGTTTATGTGGGTTGAGGCTCAAGAGAAAGCATTTCAGTTGTTAAAAAAGATGGTGTCGGTAGCACCAATCTTACAACCACCTGATTGGTCAGTACCTTTTCACATATTTTTGGATGCATCGGATGTGGCCGTAGGAGCAGTTTTGATGCAGCAGAAAGACAAAGGATGGTATAGACCTGTCTATTATGCCAGTAGGGTATTGGCGGCGGCTGAAAGAAATTATCCGGTGACGGAAAGAGAAGCTTTAGCGATGGTATATGCCCTTAACAAGTTTCGACATTATTTGTTGGGTAATAAAGTGGTTTTTCATGTGGATCATCAGGCCTTGGTTTATTTAATCAAGAAGCCCTTATTAACAGGCCGATTAGCCAGATGGATGCTTTTGTTACAGGAATTTGATTTTGTAATTGTGCATACTCCGGGGAAAGAGCATGCGATGGCAGATTATTTTAGTAGACTGGAATCAGGAGAAACACCCACCGGTGCACTTGATGTATTTCCGGATGCTGAGTTGTTTACGGCGCATGTAGTGGAGGCAGATTCATGGTATGAGCAGTTATTAACTTTCCTAACGGAGGGTGCATTACCGTAGTATTTTACGCCCGATCAGAGGAGAAAGTTTGCTCTTAAAAGTAGGTCGTATTTGGTTATAGCAGGGGCATTATACAAGAAGGGTGTGGATCAGGTTATCAGGAGATGTGTACCAAACTATGAACAATCAGTTGTTTTACAGGAAGCACATTCCGGTTCGGCAGGCGATCATTTGTCCGGTGATATTACGGGAAAGAAAGTATTACAAGCTGGGTTGTGGTGGCCGACGGTGTTAAAAGATGCGCATGAGTATGCCAAAGGATGTGTCATTTGTCAAAGGTTAGGCCAACCTAATAACTCTGACCGGATGACTGATTATCGGGTATTACCACTGGATCCTTTCCAAAAATGGGGTATGGATTTTGTGGGGCCTATTAAACCTACCACTCAGCGCGGTAGTAGATATATATTGGTGGCAACCGATTATTGTACAAAATGGGTGGAAGCAGTGGCATTGAAAGATAATAAGGCTGCAAGTGTGGCAAAATTTCTGTATCGTAATATTATGACCAGGTTTGGGTGTCCGATTGAGTTAGTGAGTGACCGAGGTACTCATTTCTTGAATGAGGTGATCTCAAAATCAACAAGGATTCATTTGATCTTGCATAAAAAGGCTACAGCTTATCATCCACAAGCGAATGGGCGGGCAGAAAGTACGAATAAAACTTTAATGCGTATTCTTAAAAAGTTTGTGCATGAAAATCAGAAAAATTGGGATTTGTGTCTTGATTCAGCTTTGTGGTCCTTTAGAACAGCATTTAAAGTGACAACAGGTATGACACCTTTCCGGTTGGTATATGGATTGGAGGCAGTAGTGCCTATGGAGTTTGTAGTTCCTAGTTTGTGAATTACGGCCGAGAAGATGTCGCCTGAGTTGTCGGTTAAACACAGGAGTAAATACCTTTTACAGATGGAGGAGGATCGTTGGTAAGTTTTGGAGGTGATTCAAAAGCGGCGACAAGCCTGGGTAAATAGGAATGTGAAGTTTAAGCTATTTAAAGAAGGTGATTGGGTGATGGTGTATAACTCTAAGCTAAGACCTCATCCAGGAAAGCTGACAATGAGTTACAGGGGCCCATATCAGATTGTGCAAGATTTGGGTCAAGGCACTTTTAGAGTGGCAGATGTGTTTGGCACATGGATGGACAAGCCAATAAATGGATTTAGGCTGAAATTATTTCAAGGGAAGCCGCCACATTTGGATTGGTTATCTGCTAATGTGGTACAAGTTGTTCATAATCCAGTCCAACACTTCGGCAATGTTTGTGATCATCGAAGTAAAAGAGTTTATTTCTCCACATTTTCATCTGTAATACAGTGCTTTTTGACCTCATGTTGGTCTAAAACTACGTTAAGTAAATTTTTACGATTACAATGGAAACTTGGTTTACAGTTGCAGTTCAACAGTGTGTTATGGTTTAGGCCAGGACCAATGATGGATGATCGGGTTATACAAACCAAGGAATATTCTGAGTCTGCAAGTAATGATATGATGGAAATAAGTATACTTTGTATTCCGGGTCAGCAGATCCATAATGAGCAGCGGCATTGAGGGAAATATGATAAGAAAGCTAGTATTCGAGTGATGAGTATCTTGCAAAATACAATTTGTCAGAATTGTATGGTTGGGAGTATTTGCATTATACAATGTGGTATGGAAGAATTTAAATATCAATTTTGGATTCTGGAAGTACAAATGAGTGTTCTGTTCCATGATTATTCTGGCACGCGTACAAGATTTGTTAAATGGATTATTGATATGTGGGGCAATCGATTATGGATGATGTTTGAGATACCCCATGTTACAATATTATTGAGTCGTATGAAGTATTATGTGTGCAAGTACGTTCATCATTGCAGTAAGTGGCAGTTCAAGTATTCGCACATGTGGAAAGAATATTTTCAGTGCTACTTAAAGGTTTCCAAGAACATATTTTTTCCAGCGTTTTTTGCATTAGTGCTTGAAACAGTCATGAGAGAGTGTATGAGAAAGCGAGAAGAGATAGTGCGGAAGGAAGAAACCACTATGGAGGAGAGTGATAGCTAGTTACAGGAGGATGAAGATGAAATAGCAACACCATCTGTAACAACTAAGGTGGTGCAAACGCGTATGGGGATATTCACAGACTTTAAGGTGGAAATTGATATACAGTCTGATGTGCAGGAGACGTGGCTCAGAAGGATTGGATTATTACAGTTCGCTATGTTTCCATGGGAGCATTGGAGATGCAATTATGATGCAAAGAGCCAGCTGGAATTCATGCGGAAAATGAAGGGTCAGTTATTAGTTCAGGTAAATTTTTCACCGAAATTAGTTGCAGAAGTATTTCAATTACCTATATACGATGATGTTGTGGTCCCCAAATGTTCTGAGGAGGCTTTGGAAAAAGACTTTGGACCCCGAGAAGGAAGACGGAAGTACTATATGATGAAGAATGCAAGCTATGTGCGAAGGGAGCAGCTAAAGTGGTATCTGGAAAGATTATGTTTTATCATTAAATATGATTCTATGTCTAGGGAGAATTTTGCACCGCTGGCCTATGCAGAGGCAGGTGGAAGAATAAGTTGGGCCCATTGGGTATATGATCATTTACATAGCGAGATCTTCGTCGGTGATAGGCGTAAGACGCAAACCAATAGTCGATTATCAGCATATTTAGCTGCCTTATTTGAGTTTGTGCAGTTAGTTGAAGATCAAAAGATAAGGTGGCCAAAGGAGATCAATTTTTGTGGTCATCAAACGATGAGCAAAGAGCAGGAACAGCTGGCAGCGAAACCGGTAATGGATAGACCTTCACAGACGTCTGAAGATCTTCTTCGCGCTGGTTTTATTGCACCAGAGATGAAACATGTTAGTAAAATCATTCAACCTGATATACGAGAAGCAAAGATACAGGAAGATATTTTGTTGCCGGTGCCAGATAGTATTGAAAATCCGAAAGCATTCGGAACTATTTTTGAGTTGTCTAGAAAAAGAAGACTGGAGGAGCAATTTCAAGCTGAAAGCGAAAAAATGTTGAAAGATGATAATACTTTAGATTATGATGTGCCAGAGATGAGGAAGAGATTGCAGTAAGTGTCGGATTTCTTAGTGGTTCAAGCAGAAAGACTGTTTTGGCATGAAGAGACTAAAGTATCTATTAATAAGACTGATTATCAGTATTTGAAGGAGAAGACTACAAAACTTCAGGATGAATTGGATAAGAAAGTATGTATATTGAAAAAATTGCAGAATGATAAGACGCAGTCTGAGATAGAATTGACTAGTACAAAGAAGTCTATGCATGATTTTGAACAGTGGCAGAAGTCTTTGCAAGCATAGATTCAAAAAGAAATGAAGGATTTTTCAGGGTTAAATGCTACTTTGCAGATGGAACAGGTAGTTCTTCAATCGAGAATACAAGTCTTGTAGGAATTAGAGAAGCAGATATTAACAGAGGAAGATGTGGAGTTAGAGGCTACGTTGATGACGAAGTTGGATATAGAAGTATTGAAGCAGCACCTCCATAAATATGTTCAAGATATTTGGAATGTTTTTCAAAATCGGTGGCTTGGTATGTTTAAGTTTCAGTATGAACAGATACAGGCATGTTTTGTTTCAAAACATGAAAAACATTTAGTACGTATAATTTCAAAGCAAAGGAGGCAGATCGAGGAGCAGATACAGCTAATTGCAGAATTGCGGGAACAATTGTTAAAAAAGAAATTAGACAAAAAGATGAAGATATTTGATTCAGATGGTCAAGAAAAGCAGGATAATATAGAAAAAGATGTTGATAATTTGCAGAATTGGAAGAGTAAAGCAAAAGAAGAGCAAATTTCCAAATAGTAGCGGGAGTAATCCTCTATGATCAAGGGATTGTCAAATTCGAGTTTAATTTTTGACAAAATTACCCATCGGGTTGTGCCAGGTGTTGAAGGCGGGGAGATTTGATAAAATAAAATAAAAAGAAAAAGAAAAAGACGACTACGAGGAGATTAAAAAGGACATGTCGCAAGAGGAGAAGTTAGAAGAAAGCAGTTTGCTACAACCGTAAGAAGAGTTATAGGAAGACAGAAAGAGGAAGAGTGACAATCATTGCAGGAAGAGAGTAGATGTTCCTAGAAGAAGAAACAGAAGTGATGAGAAGAAGTTGCGCAACAATCCTGGAGAAGAAATAGTTCGCTAAATAGATATTCAGAAAGAACCGAGAGTAACTGGTTCCGTAGGATAGATTATCATGTACCTTGTAGTTAATGAAATCATTATTGGTGAATACTCAAAAGTACGATGTATGAAGCCTTATATTTGTAAACTTGTAAACGCAGCACATAGTTTACTAAAGCAATGAACACAAGATGTTTTGCAAAACAGAATTTCGTATCTGTTAATCTTTTACCAGTCCGTTAAGTTTATTAAGAGACTCAAGTAGTCTATGCAGAGATGTTACTTTATTTCCTGTCACGTTGAGTGTGCTAAGAGTAGTAAACTTTCGTGAAGTGAAGAAAACCTGTTCTATGGATGATGAAGTCTGGTCCAATAGAAGTCACCGGAATGAAACATTTCGGTGAGTTTTCGGTGAATGTTTGAAAGTAATTCTGGTGGAATTCTCTGAGTACAAAGATTAGTGCCGAAAAATGAGCAAGTGGTTTTGATTTTGTCCTTCAATTCGATGTTGTGTTGAACCATTGAACCCTCAATAACCATGACAAAACAGGGGGTCGTTGGCTACCACTTGTGAAGACAATCTTGGGACATCAAAGTGAGCACCAAGATACTATTGCAGTTAGGAGCGTACGTGAATCGACACACTCAAATCAAGGCAAGGACCATTCTTGGACCATCCAAGTGTAAGCAACAGGAGCATAGTCTGAGTGAAGCAAGAGAGAGAAGTGCAAGAGACACACAGTGTGCGACGCAGAGAAGTGAAGTGCAATGTGTTCATGAAGAGTGACCAAGGAAGTGTGCAGAGGAGTGCTAAGATTGTCCCCCAAGGATCCCAAGGCCTTACTGAAGTGTGCGCGCGCCGATAGAAGGTATCCATCCCTCCCCCTTAGTGGAAGCTTGGTGCAAGGTGTGCACAAGAGCAGGGTTGGAGAAGGTGGAGGTTTGGTGCAGAGGAGGCTGGCAGCAACAAGTCCCTTGGGTATTTGGTATTTTGTAATTGAGCACTCTGTGGGATTTCGCACAGAAGCATTGGTTGTATTGTGCTTCAACCTTGTATTTGTCTTACTGTAATCAATCAACAGAGGCTTCTAGTGTGTATTTTCTCTTCTAGTCTTCCCCTTTTCTCCTACAAACACTCAAATCCCTTCTTGTCTAAGAATCCCGCAACAAAATTTGGCACACCCGGTGGGAGTGCCAAATTAATTGGTCAAAGTCAAACTATTCAAAGTCAAATTGATCAAAAGGTCAAAGTCAAATTCATCAAAGTCAACAAGGTCAAGGTCAAAGTCAACAGGTGCAAAGTCAAAGTGCTAAAGTGCAGGTGTCAAAGTGCAGAGGTAGTGCACAATTATTTGTCCACAAAGGGTAAATTGGAGAAAGTGGGTTGGAGTTTGCAGAGGTATTTCTCTAATTTCCCTAAGGTTCAAAGTGTTTTTTAAAGTGTTTTGGAAGGTTTAGGTGAACCCTCCCTTATGTGCACATTTGAAGAGTTAAAATGAAAATGTGAAGGTATGTGAAGCGGCAGCGTACGTAGAAGTGAAAGTATGGCCCCCCAATTAAAATTTTTGGTTTTTGTCTAAAGTCACTACAGGACCAAACAGGGAGTCGTTGGCTGCCACTTGTGAAGACAATCTTGGGACATCAAAGTGAGCACCAAGATACTATTGCAGTTAGGAGCGTACGTGAATCAACACACTCAAATCAAGTACAAAGATGATGGTGTTGTCCACCCATGCACTCTCAAGGTAGAGCTTAAATGGTGATCTATACAACTCTAGATAGGGAGATACAAGGTAGAGGTATGCTGGCTCAATTCGATGTCTCAGGTAGTGCGGAGTCATGTATATATAGGATCATGGGTGGCCTTCCGTGGATGGCTATACATGGGCGGTAGAGTGTGGGCCGCCATCGCCCGCGTAATTGCCATACACGGCTTAGACCAGTTGAGCCGACCTAACAAATATAAATGATTTCTGACTCTGATAGGGAATATTCTATGGAATATTCCCTTTACCGTCGCACCGGGGGCATTGCCCCCGGACCCCCACCAAGGGGCCCGCTGGCCCCTTGGGACCCCCCAGCCAGGGGGCCCACTGGCCCCCTTGGACCCCCCCAGTCGGGGCTGCTCCCCGCTGCCTCGGACCCCCCAATTGGGGACCCTGGTAACTCTCTTTCCTTACAATACGTTACATGGTCCAATATGACCTTCTCCAACATGCAAGTTGGGATTCCCATCAATTGGGTAATGCACGCTTGGCTTCTCCTCATAACGGGGGCCTTACAAAATGTGCATACAATCATGAGGGGTAGAAATTGATCATATACTAACACTAACGTTGGATATGTGAATGCCTCCACATGTTATTTTTCATAACTAATAAGATCTACAAGCTTCCATATACCATTTTTAATAATTAATAAAATTCACAAGACTACAAGACTACTTTAGAGCTTGTCTTTATGTAACATTGCCCCCCTCAAAGCTCTAAATCCAAAGCTTTGACTCCAAGTAGTACTTTGATTCGCTTAAGCTTCTGAGCATCTACTACTTTTGTAAGTATGTCTGCTAATTGACCTTTTGTTCCAACATGTTGAATATCAATATCTTCATTCACCACCTTCTCTCGGATATAGTGATAGTGCACTTCAATGTGTTTTGTTCTTGCATGGTACACTGGATTAGACGCGAGTTGTAATGAACTTACATTATCTCCAAAGAGTAGTGGACGTGTTGTATATAGATTCATATCTTCATAAAGCTTCAAATACCACATAATCTCACATGTTGCATTTGTAAAACTTCTATATTCAGCTTCTGTGCTTGAAAGTGCTATTGTAGGTTGTTTTTTAGAACTCCATGAAACCAAATTATTACCTACAAAGATCAGATATCCACCTGTACTCCTTCTGTCATCCTTATTTCCAGCCCAATCTGCATCACTATATGCTTGCAAATCCAAACCTTCATGATATTTATAGCCCAGACCTTCATTTAATGTACCCTTCAAATATCTCAAGACCCTTTTAGCTGCTTGCATATGTACATCGATGGGTTTGTTCATGAATTGAGACAATGTACTTATGCTAAATGTAATATCCGGCCTCATTAAAGTTGCATATATAAGAGAACCAATCAAAGACCTATAACTGGATCTTCTAAAGGTTTACCATCTTCAGCACTATACTTCACATTGGGTTCCATCGGATTACTGATCCTCTTGCAATGCTCCATGCCATATTTCTTTAACAAATCTGAAATATACTTCCTTTGTAGAAGATATACACCATGTTCCTTCTTCATAACTTCGATTCCAAGAATGTACGTCAGTTCTCCTAAATCTGAAATTTTAAATTCAGATCCAAGCTCTGCTTTGATCCTCGCTATCTCACCTTCATTGTTTCTTGTTATTACCAAGTCATCCACATAAATTGAGATATAAATAATCAATGATCCTTCAACCTTAACATACAAAGAAGTATCTGCATTTGAACACCTATATCCTTGCTTTTCAAGAAACTTTACCAATCTAAAATTCCAAGCCCTTGGAGCCTGCTTAAGACCATACAATGCTTTCAAGAGTTTACATACATGTATAGGCTTCTTGGGATCTTCATAACCTGCTGGTTGCTCCATGTACACATCTTCCTTTAAATCACCATTGAGAAATGCATTTTTTATATCTAATTGATAAAGATTCCATATCTTGCTTGCAGCAACACTTATTAATGTCCTTATTGTTGATATCTTGGCAACAGGAGAAAATGCCTCCTCATAATCGATGCCATAACTCTATGCATAACCTTTAAAAACAAGCCTTGCTTTATATCTACTTACTGAACCATCATTGTTTCTCTTTATCTTGTACACCCGTTTGTTACCAATTACCTTCATGTTAGGTTGCCTTGGAACTAAACTCCATGTATTGTTCTCATACAAAGCTGTCATTTCTTCATCCATTGCTTTAACCCATTTCTTTACCTTTGATGCTTCTTTAAAAGTTGTTGCTTCTTGCTCCTCAAGAAGTTTTGCAATATAAGCTTCATGAGAAAATCTTTGCGGTTTGAAATCAAATCGAGAATTTTCTTCAACTTCTCATTGGGGGGAGTTACCTCTTCATGTGTAATTTGACTCTCTGGTGAACTTGGAGAACTTGGCTCTTCTTCGTGACTTCTTGTAGTTTCTTCTTCATCTACCTGCACTTCATGTTTATACCAAGATTTATCTTCATGAAAAATAACTTCTCTCGAAATAATTACCTCTCCTGTATCTGGGTTCACACATCTATATCCCGGTTGC
>CM035433.1:127341125-127461125 GCA_020310875.1 Ceratopteris richardii
CATTTGTTGCACCATACTTCTTCCAATGCATTCTCTAAGTACGCATATATAGGGCCACATTGCAAGGCCGTGCACAAGGCACATATTTTGTTCAACCCATGCACTAATGCACTTACCCATCAATCATTATGGGTCAAAAGTACTTGGAATCCTACTATGAAACTCATGTCCAAAAGCTCTAAAGAAAATTAAGAGTATAACATCAGTACCTACGAAGTAATTCAACATCGATAACTACTCAATTCAATATTGACAACCTCTTTTGAGCAACTAGCAATCTTTGAAAGTACAAAAATACACCATCCAGCTCAAGTCCGGGGACAAAGTACCTACAAGGGGACCAATTCTCGAATGGGCTAGTAGTGCGAAATTGAAGAATGTGACAACTGACCAGGCTACATTGTGAAGATGGACCGCTCCTGTTGATACATGAAGGATGCTACCTCTCAACAAACTACATAGAACAACCACTACAACAAGGGTCTGTCGGGGACGATAGACTCAAGAGGGGGGGAGTGTTGAAGCTCAAGGTCAAGGACAAAGCATGGAAGCACATCAAGGAAGTGGACACACAAGAAGAAGGAGCAAGTAGGGAGCTCCAAGAAGCACCTGTCAAATTTTTAGAAGAAATCCCTATAAAAATAGTGATTTTTATCACTAAAAACCATTGTAAATACATTTTCCATTTTTACAACTCCATTTTGTTCAAGCCAAGGATTCCTTGAGCTTGAGGAGTATTAGAACTATCATCCTACGGATTTTCATAATTTTTAGACTCCGTTTGAGCCCCCAAATAAGCCATAGAACCTAATTTTTAACTAGGCCGGACACTAGGTCTAGACAGAGCCAAAACCACTCAAAAAACTATAAAAAGGGCTGGAGAGCTCATTGTTGAGGTAAGCTTGTTGTAGATTTCAGCTTTGTAAGAGAGTTCTTTTGCAATCGAAGTTCTTCCATTGTTCCACTCTTTGATCTTACTTTGTGCGCATGTGTGTGTATGTGTGTGCATGCTTGAGTGCTTTCACTCACGCACTTGTGCCATCACTTGCTCACGGTCTTCATACCGATCCTCACGTCTCCACGGATTGAAATTTTTGAGGTGTATCTCCTCAGGTTGGTACTTGCCATTGTGCTCGAGTGACACACGTATCAGTTTTTTCGTTTCTCTGACATGTATGGTGGTCACACTAATATATGTCAGAGATAGTTCATTAAGCTTTATTAGATTTATCTACCAAGAGTGATGGCACATTTGTTTCTTGCCAGATCACTCACTCATGGGCATTAGTTTTTTTCTTATGTACTAGTCTTTATATATTGCACTTGTTGTATTCTTGTTTTAGGTCATTCTTGTACATTCCTTTTTATGTAATAGAAGAAGAAGAAGATTATTCTTCCTTGCCTCAACCTGAGTGTGTGCTTCTCTTTGATTGTGAGAGTGTGTGTGTGAGCTCTCTTCCTTATCTCCTTCCTCGTGACATGGTATCAGAGCCAGCATGGCTATAGAGAGCTCGTGGAGAAGGGGATGGTGAAGAGTACGCAACAAGGCATGGACAAAATGCAATTCACAAATGACCTCCATTTGCTACAAAAATCAGCGTGAAGGTAGAACACCTACAAAATATTTTTGAGAGTTATCCCTTTAGGATCACTTGTTTTTGTCAGATCAAAGTTTTGGAGCCATCTCGACCTCTATTTTGAGCCCATAAGGTGGGGCCCATAGAAAAACCAAGTCAATTTTAGAAACTCTAACTTGCACTATGTTCGGCAACACTCAAAAATTCCAGATCCAGAATTTCAAGCGATTCTGTGTACTGCTGATACACAAAAACTGTGTTTTTCTGAGATCGAACTGTCATGTCATAGTGTGACATTGTTCAAGCAGAAGTGCTGCTTGTAGTGTTTTGCAATGTTGTGAATTGCTGCAAAAATGGCAAATGTAGATGGAATGAGTCGGCTTATGAGCGATAAGCTAGACAAGAACAACTTCCATGCTTGGAGATTCAGAATGATGAATTTCCTGATGGGAAAAGGCTACTGGAAGTACATCGAAGGAGAGAATGAAAATGCTCCACAGTTACCAGATAGGAATCGGACTGCAGAACAGTTAAGAGCATATGAGGAATGGAATCAAGGAGCACAAAAGGTAATGTACTGGCTATCTGTTAGCATACACCATAGCATGATTGGGCACATGTAGGATGCCAAGACTCCGAAAGAGGCTTGGAACAATTTGGTTACATTGTACGAGACCAATACAAAGGCATGGAGATTGCAAATCAAGAGCGAGCTGCATACATTGGAGAGAAAGAGCATGTCGATAAGTGACTACACTCTGAAAATCAAAAGCATATGTGAATCACTTGCATCTATTGGCGTGAATGTGATGATGATGATAAGGTGGAAGTGTGCCTTCGTGGTTTATGAGCTACATATAAGCAGTTCAGAACTTCTATACAGACCAAGGAAAATATTTCGAATTTTGTAGATTTGGTATCCATGCTGATTATTGAAGAAAAGAATCTTGGTGAGTATTCAAACTCCCAAGGAAAGCCCAATTTTGAGCAGGTATTCTACTCTAGCAGAGGAAGAGGCAAAGGAAGAGGTTTTGGAAATGGAAGAGGAAACAGTAACCAAGACCAAGGTCAACAACAGAATCATGCAGGAGGAAGAGGACAGTTTCGAGGCAGGGGGAGCGAAAGAGGTCAAAGAAATTTCCAAAGAAATGATTCAGTTAATGATAGTAAAGGATGCTAGAATTATGGTAAACCTGGACACTTGGAACGTGATTGCAAGTTGAAGAATCAAAATAACAAAAGGCAGCAAAACAACTATGCATCCACAAGTACAGATGATTCTGAGAATATGTTCATGATTCAACATCACATGATGAATACGATGTCTGTTGGTGTTTCAAAATTGAATGATAATGTCTGGTATGTTGATTCAAGTGCTTCAAATCACATGACCAGTCATGCAGAATGGTTTAGTACTTTGCAGAAATTGCTAGTTCCTGGATATGTTGAAATAGGTGATGACACATCACATCCTATTGAGCGTACAAGAAACATAGCACTATCTATGGAGGATGGAAAGGTAAAACATGTTGTTGATGTGCTGCATGTTCCAAATATAACAAAGAATTTGGTTTCTGTTGGACAAATGGTTGACCAGGGATTACAAGTCAGGTTCAGAGATGATGGATTATATGTAGAAGAGTACAATCAAGATGGACGATTGGTTTCCAAAGGAAATAAAGTGGGTAGGATGTTCACCTTAAATGTAAAGATTCCTAAAATGAATGCAGCCATGTTTGCAAAAGGTGCAGGAGTTATTGCAAATATAGAGATGTGACAGAAACGGATTGGACATGCAAACTTGCAAAGGTTGAAATTGATGCAATCAAAGGAGATTTTCCATGGACTACCAAATTTCAAAGTTGCAAAAATGCAAAAGGTATGTGGAGCATGTCAATTTGGTAAACAGTCAAGAGAATCATTTCCACATGACAAGCATGCTAGTGAGAATGTATTAGAAATAGTACATACAGATGTTTGGGGTCTAGTAAAGACCACATCTATGGGTCGCTGCAAGATTTATGTTACTTTCATTGATGACCATACATGCAAAGTATGGGTATACTTCATGAAAGAAAAGAGTGAGGTGTTCACTCACTTCCAAAATGTTAAAGCTATGGTGGAAAAGCAGGTAGCGAAGTACATTCATACATTAAGATCTGATGGAGGAGGTGAAAACATGTTAGATGAGTTCAACAGTTTTCTAAAAAATCATGGAATTCAGCGTCAGTTTTCATGGAGGTACACACCACAACAGAATGGCGTTGCTGAATGCAAAAATAGACATATTGCAGAAATAGCAAGAGCCTTGATGGCTGAAAAGAATATGCCCCATTGTTATTGGGCAAAAGCTGTGCATACTAATGTATATATCATGAACAGAACTCCAACTGCTATTGTACATCAAGTTACAATTGAAGAGAAGTTTACAGGTAAAAAGCCAAAATTATCACATCTATAAGTTTTTGGTTGTATTGCATATGTACATGTTCCACATGAGCTGAGGAAGAATCTTGATCTGAAAGTAGAAAAATGTTTCTTCATTGAATACTCCCTTGAGCAAAAAGGGTACAAATGTTATAACTCACTCACACGACACGTGAAGGTGAGCAGAGATATGGTATTTGATGAAATGTCAAGCTTCTATGCAGAGGCCAAAGAAGGACTAAATCTTGAACCAAATAGCAAAGAAAATGCAAAAAAATCAAGTGCAGAATCTCAAGTTTTGAGCGGACCAAATGCATCACCAAGCAATAGTTCCAACTCAAATCCATGGAGTGGAAGATTGCGTGGAAATTTTAGTCCAGCAAATTCATCGAATACATCCAAGAAAGGTAAAGAAAAGCTTTATGTAGTTCATAAAACATGTGCAGGTTTTGAAGACATTGATGGAGATTCAAGCAGTTCAGAAAAGAGTCTTGATGAGGAACTTGGATTGCCCTCTGTGAAGACTCTAGGAGTAAGAAGGGCACATGAAGATGATACAAGGAGAAGTGATGCAAGACCAAGAAGATCTAGGAGGATGTGTAATTCAGTGCAACGATTGACATATGATAGTTACATGGCTTGCCATTGTGCCTACATGACAAAGGTATTACAAGATGTTGAACCTTATTGTTTTGAAGATGCTATTGGTAATGCACATTGGGAAAAAGCTATGGATGATGAGATGGCTACACTTTATGAAATGATACATGGAAGCTGGTTCCATTACCGCAAGGAAAGAAACCCATAGGCTGCAAATGGGTTTACAATGTAAAGCATAATGTTGAGGGTAGCATAAGCAGGTATAAAGCACGATTGGTAGCTAAAGGATATGCACAGACACATGGCCTTGATTATGAGGAAACATTTAGCCTTGTAGCTAAAATTTCTACTGTCATAACACTTGTTGCATTAGCTACAGCAAAAGGATGGACTTTGCATCACATGGATGTGAAGAATGCTTTCCTACATGGTGAGTTACAAGAAGAACCAGTCAGAAGGATACGAATATTCAAAGCATCTAGAATATGTTTGCAGGTTGCAAAAGGCTTTGTAATGGCTGAAGTAAGCCCCTCGTGCAAGGCATGCAAGGATTGTTGATTACTTAACCAGCATTGGGTTTTCTATGTGCAATGTAGATCACTCACTTATTGCAAGGAAGGCTGATGATGGCATCACTATTGTGCCTATTTATGTTGATGACTTGATTGTAGGTGGTGATAATGAAGGAAGCATCAAAGAGGTAAAGCAACTTCTTATGCAGGAATTTGACATGAAAGATCTTGGTGTGCTTCGATATTTCTTGGGCATTGAGTTTATACATACAGAAACAGGTATATGGATGTGGCAAAGGCAATATGCCTTGAATATGCTGCAAAAGTATGGTATAGCTGATTGTAAACAAATTTCTATGCCATTAGATCAGAATTTGAAGTTGGATGCTACATCAGGTGAAGCATTGGAAAATGTTATTATGTACACGAAAATTGTGGGAAGTCTTATATATCTAACAATTACAAGGCCTGATCTAAGCTATACTGTTGGACTTGAAACTGAGTTTATGCAAGCTCCCAGGAAGCCACATTTGGATGCTCTGAGGTGCACTCTATGTTATGTGAGTGCTACTTTGGATTATGCATTGTTTTATGAGGCTCGTGTAGATTTGTAGGTTTATGGATACATGGATGTAGATTGGGCTGGTAACATTCCAAATAGAAGATCTACTAGTGGTTTTCTATTCTCACTTGGGAGTGCAAGTGTTACATGGAGCAGCAAGAATCAACCCATTGTTGCTTTGTCGAGTACAGAGGTGGAGTATAGAGGTGCAAGAATGGCAGCATGTGAGGCATCATGGTTGGAGATGCTACTTGCAGATTTAGTGTGGAAGTACAAAAGCCTATCACTATCTATTGTGATAATCTTAGCAGCATACAGTTAGCACAAAACCCTGTTTTTCATGCCAATGAAAGCACATCGAGGTACATTATCACTTCATCAGAGAGAAGGTATTAGCAGGTGACATTGATCTTGTTTATGTGAGAACAGATGAGCAAGTTGTTGATATTCTCAGCAAAGCACTTGGAGCTCAGAAGTTGAAGAAATTTTGGGAGATGCTTGGATTACAGGATATGACGTTGAGCTTGAGGGGGAGTGTTGAGATATCAAGCTCAACATGTGATGATCCAGGATGACACGTATCAGTTTTTTCGTTTCTCTGACATGTATAGTGGTCACACTGATATATGTCAGGGATACTTCATTGACATTTATTAGATTTATCTACCGAGAGTGATGGCACATTTGTTTCTTGCCAGCTCACTCACTCGCGGACATTAGTTTTTTTTCTTATGTACTGGTCTTTATATATTGCACTTGTTGTATTCTTGTTTTAGGTCATTCTTGTACATTCCTTTTTATGTAATAGAAGAAGAAGAAGAAGAAGAAGAAGAAGAAGAAGATTATTCTTCCTTGCCTCAATCTAAGTGTGTGATTGTGAGAGTGTGTGTGTGAGCTCTCTTCCTCATCTCCTTCCTTGTGACAACTACCTCTTATGGCCGTCTATGAAGCTATCTCTTTTACACATGATGTTGAAATGGAGTTTTAGTCTATCATCAAGTACATTCCCTTACAACAAAAGAATCAATGACAACAACCAATCAAGCCCAATTTTCCTTTCAAGAATACTTTCACTACTTTTTCCCCCTACTTTTTTAGTACCCACCTCAATCCAAGTTCTCACTAGTACACAAGATAGACCCCTTAGGATCTAAAAAACCTCCAACCCTTCACACTACAACAATGGATGCTCAACAAAAAAGGCCCCATATCACTTGCTGGCATTATGGTACCTTTGATCATAGTAAAGCTAAATGTAGGTTGTGAACTAATGATATGAAAAACATCGGACCTTATGTACATTACATGGAGGTGGTTCATGAAGTCACTCAGCCTGATTGGATGGAAGAAGCATTGGAAAAATATCTAAGTACCTTGGCTAACAAAATTTCTATCCATTCTTTACTTTGTATGGAAGGTATTGTCAATGGTAATGTTGTTAATATTTCACATGATGATGTTAGTTATCATGATTTTATTTCTTGTACACTAATACAAACTCTCCAACTAAACCCACTTCCTTCTATGTATAAAGTTAAGGTTGCATTTTAAGGAAATAGATATAATAGTACAAGTCAAGTGCATAAAAATTTGTATAGGTTCATACGTAGATAAATGCGCAATCTTAATTGCTCCTTTGCAGTCCTATGATGTTTAGCATGCCTTTTCATCATCATTATAATCCATGCATTGATTACCATACATGCACAATTAGTTTTCAATTAAAAATCAAGAATTTTCTTTGTTTGCAATCCATGAATTCCAACCATTTCCATTAATTATTCACATTCAAGTAAAACGTAAATTTAGAAAGGGCTACAATTCATGTATTATTTTTGTCAATAACCTAGTTCATTACACAAATACACTTCCTAAAGCAGATAAATCATTTATGGATTCCTATAAGGATTGATTTATGGCTTGTTCTCCTTCTAAACTACACCTTCTAAGGGATCTCTTGACCATATTATATACTTAATTCTTGGTAGTTCGCCTCCCGATAAAGCACCTTATATGCATGTACCTTTACATAAAAAAGAAATAGCTAATCAAGTTAAGGATCTACTTCACCAAGAACTTATAAGGCTTAGTTCTTCTCCCTTTGGAGCACCTATTCTCTTAGTGGAGAAGAAGAACAAGACTTATAGTATGTGCATGGACTATAGAGCACTTAATAAGACTACAATTAAAAAAAGATATCCTATTCCTAGGATAGATTATTTGCTAGAAAGATTTCATGGAGCATGTATCTTTAGCAAAATTGATGTTAAATCTAGGTATCATCAGATAAAAAATGACACAAAATGACATTTACAAGACTGCCTTTAGAACTCAAACTAGTCACTTTGAATTCATGGTAATGCCTTTTGGACTCACCAATGCACTTGCTATATTTGCGCATATGAGGAATAACATATTTTTCCATTACCAAGATTTTAACATGAAATCATTTAACAACAATCTTTAACTTGTTATGCAAAAACAAACCAAGCCAATCCAAAAGAGAGTTTTTTTTTCCAAAAAGAATTAGAGCATTTAGGATATATTGTTTCTAGTCAAGGTGTTCATGTCAATCCAAAGAAAACAAAAGTAATTGAAGAATGGTCTGCACCTCAATCTCTGAATGATGTATGCTCTTTTCTAGGATTATGTAGTTTTTCTAAAAAGTTTATAAAAGGTTTTTCTTATTTTGCACTTCCAATCACATTATTATTTAAGAAAATGTCAAAAATTGCATGCAGATTAGCACAACAATAATCTTTTGAAAAACTCAAGCATGCAATTTCTCATGCACTTGTTTTACATTTACCAAATTTTGCACAATCTTTCCATGTATTTACAAACGCTAGTGGTTTAGGTATAGGTGCTGTGTTAATGCAAAATGATCATCCCATTGCATTTGAAAATAGGAAACTTAAACCTTCTGAAAAGAATTATAGTATATATGATAAGGAACTCTTAGCTATTCTACATGCTTTAAAAATTAGGAAACTTTACCTTATGGGTTCTGAAGTTCTAATCAAAATAGACCAACACGCTATTAAGCATTTATTAAATGAACCCTTGATTTGTGAAATAAACATTAAATGGGATTCATTCATACAATATTTTCAGCCTATAATTCAATATCAACCTAGAAGATCTAATGTTGTTATTGATGCCCTTAGCCGCTTCCCATCCCCATAAACAAATATTGTTTAAATAAATAACATTTTTTTTATTCATATTCATTCATTTCATGATATGATCCTACTTATGCATCCGAGTTGTATTTTTGGTTTTAGAGGACGACAAAGAGGAAGAGGCCAAGATCACATGCATCACAACAACAACATAGTACAAGAGGAGGCTCAAACACAGAAGGAAAACGTTCTTATGGCTCTCTGCATGTGGATTTATTTGAATTATGTGGATTAAATGAAGTGTTACCATTCGTGTTATGTGTACTAAATGTTGTGGATTCATTTAAATTATGTTAATTAAATGTTGTGGATTCATTTGAATTATGTGGAGTAAATGAAGTGGTATCATTTGAGTTAAGTGGATTAAATGAAGTGGATTCTTTTGTAATATCTGGATTAAATGATGTGGATTTATTTGAATTATGTGGATTAAATGGTGGTATCATTTGATTTATGTGGATTAAATAAAGTGGTATCATTTGAGTTATATGTATTAAATATTACGGATTCATTTGAATTATATGGATGAAATGAAGTGGTATTATTTGAATTATGTGGATTACATGAAGTGGATTCATTTGAGTTATATGGATTAAATGTTACGGATTCATTTGAATTATGTGGAGTAAATGAGGTGGTATCATTTGAGTTAAGTGGATTAAATGAAGTAGATTCATTGGTAATACTTGGATTAAATGATGTGGATTTATTTGAATTATGTGGATTAAATGAAGTGGTACTATTTGAATTATGTGGATTAAATGAAGTGATATTATTTTTTTTATATGGATTAAATGTTATGGATTCATTTGAATTATGTGGATTAAATGAAGTGGTATCATCTGAATTATGTGGATTAAATGAAGTGGATTCATTTGAATTATATAGATTAAACGTTATGCATTCATTTGAATTTGTGGAGTGAATCAAGTGATATCATTTTTGTTAACTAGATGAAATGAAGTATTATCATTATATTTATGTGGATTAAATGAAGTGATATCATTTGAACTATATAGACTAGATGAAGTGGTAACATGAATTATTTGAGTTATGTGGATTCTTTTGAGGTAAAATTAGTGTTTTTGTTTTGCATATTTAAAAGTAAAACATGACAAGAATGCCAGATGTAAATAATGGCCTTGACCATGTTGAATCTCAAAGGATTTTGTCTGAATAGAATGCTCAATTTGTGCAATTGGGATTAGTATTTTTATTCCACCAAGATTTAAAGCCAAAGGGATTAGGAGAACCATTAACAATGAGAGAAGTACAAAATCTATATCCAAATCATTTTGTTTGCGATGTTCTCTTTTGGGTTACAAGAAGGTCAAAAGAAACAACACCCTTAAGGCTTTCTAACTTGCAACATAAAGGATTAGCAAAAATTCTACTTTGATGCTTTGTGCAAGTTGAGAGATCATTACCAAATAATATTCAAATAGCACTATACTTCATTCAAAAAGTTTTTGTAAAAGATATTCTTCATCAACGTGTAGATTGGGATGATCGTCCAAAGAATGCAGGTATCGATTTGGGTTGTCCTCAAAATCGAGAAAAATTTCATAATCAAGGAAATGAAGGCCCTCTTCCGTGAAAGCAGCCCTACATTTCGCTACCTGAAGTTCTAATAAATCCTCTCGTGAAACATTATCTTTCCAACCTAAACGCATCCAATTAACTATCTGAGTATGTACGGGAAATATCGGTTTCTGACAGTACATGAGTTCAGCTGGCATAAAGCTGGTTGTCCTCGTGTACGTCATTCTATCAGCCCAAAGAGCAAATGGGAGATATTTTGGCCATTGTCCAATATCTCCACGGGAAGCTTTCGAAATAGCCTTTACTATGGAAGGATGCACTCGTTCTATTTTACCATTTGCTTCTGGGTTATAGGCAGTCGTAACAGACAATCGAATTCCATGTTGTGCAAAGAATTCTCTTGCCTCTTTAGCATCTAACTCACCTCGATCTGCTACTACTTTCTCTATATATCCAAATCTGGATAATACTTCTTCTAAAAGGAATATGCATACATTATAAGTAGTGTTGGAACGAAGTGCTCTACCTTCGACGTGATTTGTCAAATCCTCTCGTGCAAGAACGATATATCTCATACCACTATTGCTTTTAGGCATTGACACAAGGTCGATTACCCACTTGTAATGAATACAAGGTGGATAGGTCAAGTGAAGGGGGTCTCTATGCTTAATAGAGGAATGTAACTGGCACGTACTACAAGTACTCACAAATTCTTTAACAGTTACGTACGTCCTCGGCCACCAATAGCTTTCCCTAATCTTTTCATATGTAGCAACAAAGCCTTTATGACCAGCCCAAAGGCTTGCATGCATCTCTTGCATAACTTGCATTTGAAAAACTTTTAACCCTAGAACTCTTTGAGGGTTTCGACCTTTCCTCTGGTGTGTCTCCAAAGATATCCATCTTTCAAGAAGAAGTTAAAGGACTTCTTCCTGATGTTCCGGAATCGATTTGAAGACCAACTTGAGGAAGGCTAAAATGAACTCAGATAATTTCCTATATCTCGCCACTCTCCTTCATAATCGCCTTCTCTAAATTTCTCATACGCATAGGTAGATGTTTCAAAATTAATTAAATTTTATATGATTATTTATTGCTTCATTATCATTGTCAAAAGTTGCTCTTGAAAGCATATCAGCAACGGTGTTATGTTTACCGGCTATATGTACAAAAGCAGGATTAATGAATTTGATATAGGCTATCCATCGTAATTAGCTATTAAACCTATTAACAGAAGACAATCAGTCTCTACAATTACATTAGCTCCTATAAAGTATTCCTTATCTGTTTTTAAAGCTGTAACTAATCCCCATAATTCTCTCTTAATTTGAGGGTAATTCTTTTGAGTATCGTGAAGAATCTTTGCTCCAAAGCGAACTGCGTACCTTTGCTCCTCTTCATCTTCTGCCCAATGACCCAGCCTATACCAATAGGACTAGTGTCAACGGTTAGGATTATAGGATTATTTTCTGTATAGACAATGCGTTTCAAAATAGCATCATTGATAAGCAATTGATTTAGATGCCTCATCGTTCTAGAATGCTCATCAGTCCAAAAGAATTTCTTTCTTTTTCTCAATAAATCATAAAGTGGATTCGCTACATCAGCAAAGTGAGGGATCCAAATGACATAGAAAACACATGCACCTAGGAATCTCCTTACTTCACTAACATTGCGACATCTCTCAGAAATCCTACTAATGGCATCAACTTTTTTTGGATAGGGTCTACGACCATAATGGCCACATAAATGCCCAACTATTAGCACTTCATTAACACCAAAAGTTGATTTCTCTAGGGATAAAGTTAGTCCAACCTCTTCAAATATTTCAAATATCTTTTCACAATCTGAAATATGGCTGGAAACAAACTTTCTGCAACCTGAAGAATCTAAACTTTCATCCTTTTCTTTTTCCACACATCCTTTTATTGGAATGTCATCAATAAAAGGCATCGTCACTTTTGGGATAAAGTCGTGTAAGAGCAGATTCATAGCATTCATCATGTGTGCCACAGAATTCATGGCTCCTTGTGGTAAAGTACACATGCATACTAACCCCAAAGGAGTCTTCATCGTGGTCACATCTGGACTCAATTGCTAATTGAAACTGATCATACCCTGAATACAGGTCTCCCATTGAATAGATGGAATGATCGGAAAATGCCTAAAAGGCAAATTCATCTACAATGGGACCTGTTCCTACATTCCTAATAGTGACTTTATTCATAGGCTACAAATCCTGAATAAAGCGTAGCTTCCCGCTCTTTTTCGGTACCGTGAACCACCTATTGGAATATGGTGTAGAGGATGGTTCCAAGATTCTCATGAAAATCTTCTCCTTTAACAGTCTCATTAGCTCAGGTAAATGAGCCTTTGGGACTGGAATCGGACGAAGATTCCAAGGAATGTGTGGTACTGTGAAAATAATCATCGGAGCTACTAACTTTGGGTCTGCACATCCTATCTCATGTGGCAATAAAGAAAATGCTTTACCATGACGAACAATCATCTTGGTAAACTGATCTTTTTCTATTTGAGAAAGAAATTCATCACCAAATTTAATATATTTCTTACTCTCAATAAAAACATGACCTATCTTAGATCGATCTCTAAGTATAGGGTCATCTGAAACTCGCCGAAATATATCATGACTATCTTTGGGTAAGGGTTGAGCTACAGGCTTTATTTTCTTTTCTACAGTTTTATATTTAGTCTCTATACTAACTTCATGTTCTAAGATGAATTAACTAATAATCTCATATTCCTGAATGGAATTAAGAATTATCAGATTGGATTATAAATTTTCAAGAGAAATATTTTCGAATTCTTTTAATAAAGTAGAACTTTTTGATAATTCAATTATACACTCAATTTTCTTATCACTTGAAATTAATCCTAATTTTCTAAAATATTTTTCAGTTTGATTTCTAAATGTTTTTGTAAGGTTTTCTTTATTAATGTATGCTAGTTGTAGGAGTACAAATTAAGTAATCTTCAAATTTATGTTCATTAATAGGCGAGACATCAAAACAACGTCCACTATTGTCTCGCTCAATAGTGAAGTCTAGCAAAAAGCTTGATCATAATATGCCCCATATTCTCTTATAGCCAATGGATCATCACATACATGATTGATCGAGTCAATGGGGTTTCTTCTTAAGCTCTTTCTATTTCTAGTGTGGTTTGGGCAACCGTCATAACTTGCAAAGAATCCATCCCTGATTTGGATCGAATTCTTGCATACGCCGACGTGTCATTCATTGCTTTTGTTTCCATTCTCATTTCAGCTATAAATGGCTGTTCGAGAATTACTTCATATGAACAGTTGTCTTGAACGAAGAAGTGAAACTCTTCTCGAACATCACCTATTATTATAGGCACATTCGCACATGCACCTAATAAAATACCAGAGCCATTGTCTGTTGTTCTCATCCGCCAGCCGTGCTCTTTGTCGATTGGCCATCTAAATTTGTCAAAAAACTTCTTTGAAATAATGTTTATCTCTTATCCCGAGCCAATGAGAGCCAAAGCTAAACAAGAATCCTTCTCATCACCAATTCTAATTTTCACCTCTGGTGTGCCTCGTGCCTAGAAGGTAGAATTGAATTTACTTTCACTCTTTAACATTTCTTCATCAGTCTGTATAGGTCCTAGAAAAGTTCTATTAACACTTCCCGTTGTAAATTCTTCATCGTCCTCAGAGTCACTTTCACTCAACGTAACTGCATCATTCATAGCTAGAGTTTCCTCTGCCACATCTTGCATATCTTCATCTTGTGGTAAAGGAAAGCGCCTTCTTCTAATCAGTCGAATAAAACTATCCTTGAACTCCGGTTTTGTTATGGAAAACACTTGCTCAAGTGACATCGTTACTTGACTTTTTAGAAGAATGTCATTTAAAATCTCCCTAGCATCATTTTTCTTTTTGAGCTCAGAAATCATACTAGCACGTGGAGCTCTTCTACCCTTTTTCTTCCCTTTCTCTTCATTTTTCTTTTGGTCCTCTTTATTTTCTGTTTTAGAGTTTTCTTTTTCCGATTTCTTTTGTTCTTTTTCTGATTGAACATTTTCATCGGTTGGCTTTTTGACTTCCTTTATCATTTTTCTTTTCTCTTCTTGGGATAAATTTGATTCATCAAACTGAACTTTTTTATCAGTTTTCTTTTCATCTTCTCTTGTTTGCCTCCTAGTTACCCTCCTATCTCCTTCCTCTACATCGTCCTGCATATCTTCTCGTCTCTGTTTTTCCTCAACATTAGCAATGTGAGAAAAAACAGAAGATTGATTTACAGGAGATTTCCATGCAGTCTTGTACATTATTTCTTCTCTAGCTCGTACTAGTGCCTCTATCAAATATGGATTTTGGCTAGGCATTGAAAGAGGCCTATACTCGACTGGCTCTAGTCTTCAACCGAAGTACTCGCAGTCGCATTAGAGACTGTTAAGTTTTCGTATAATTTTTTCATTCCTCCTTTGCCCCAATTGACGGACAAAGGAAGAGGTGACCTAAAGTCACATAGTCTTCTATCTATTTCTATAACTAATTGATTCGCCTTAGCACTTTTTAATTCTTCACAAGCAAATGTTGCGTGCTCCTAACTATCACACCATACACAATGCTTCCCGCGAGTCCCTCTTTTCTCATTATTTCTTTGAAAGGGTGGCTGAGTAGCAAACTGTGGAGCTGCCTGTGGTGCTGGCTGGAAGACTAGTTGAGGAGGAATATATTGAGGCATAACTGGTTGAATAGGTGGTGCTTGCCCTGCACCACTACTGCTAGCCCCTGGATCATTAAAGCTCATGGAATAAACCTGTTTATTCAAATTGGCAACCTCTTTTGAAAGAGATGCATGCATGTTCATGACATTCTCCATCTGCTTACATAAAATATCGAGTTGAAATTCTATGAGAGCTTTAGTGGCAGCTGAATTATTAAACGTAGCCGTAGTAGTAGGCATTGGTATGTCAAGTTGCCTTGTAGCAGGAGTCTCTCTAGGTTGAGAAGCATTAGGTCTTGCATACAAAATCGTTTGCCTTTGCTTCATTTGAGCAACAACCTCTATCTATTTTTTGACCTTTTCCTAGTCATCAATCAACCCATACCTTTTTCCTGGCTCCTCTATATGTCTTTCAATTTCAGCCCTATCCTCAGGATTAAGTATCTTAAGAAAATATATAACTACATCTGGATTTATTGCATTTCTATCATCCTCGGGAAGTTGAGTTGAACGTCTCATAAACTCATCGTGAAGATGAGTTAAGGACTCATTGCTCTTTACAATGTTTAACCAACGTAAAAAACCTTCCCGACTGTGCTCGCTAAAGTCCTCGAGGTAGAACATTGTGTACCTAAGCCAAGAAGACTCAAGGACTTGTGCCAAAGAGACTAAACCTCATTTGCAACAAAAGTGCGTATAGTGGGAAATTAACACACGCTTAAATGTCAACCTGATCTAACGACCTAACCAAGTGTATGAGGACATGTGCACACATGATGGAGAATGAAGTGTTTCAGCTTACATGCATGAGAAAAGACTAACCCACCTCTCAAACTCACTGAAATATTGAAAGTGTCTGCAGCGATACCTCTCTCAGCAATTTTCAATAAATCAAGGATTTCTCCCAGCTGTGAACTCCGAATATAGTCAATAGGGTACTTGTTTCAAAGCTCTCAAGGAGACGCATCTATTGGAAGTAGTTTCACTCGATTCTGATAATTGTGCTTCAAGTTATGACCAAATTAGTGAATGGTAGAAAGCACCCACACCCATGCCACAACTCCTACAAGCTCACACACACACACACCACAGTAGCTCAAAAACAATGGGGAGGGGTAGACAACAGTCTTACACACACATTCCAAGCATTACACACACATAGAAGATCAAAGAAGAGATGGAAATCTGCACGAAAGAAGCAAATTCGAAATTCAGAATAGTTCCTTCTTCACAATGGCAAAAAGTCTTTACAAAGAGTCACAAAGCGACTTATATACATGTGCCCTAAGTTTGGTCCTTTCACACAATACACCAGCATTTTATTGCTAAAAAGTGAATTTCCTACTAATTTACAAGGGATATTTTACAAGAAGTTTGGATTATGCAACTATAGGACTCCTCTAGTGCATTTACATGGCTTGAGGGAATTCTCTAAGACTTTGAAGAAAAAAAATCATGCCCATTAATTTGAAAATTTTGGGGCTCGTCTCTTGTGCTTCTTTGCTCTGCAACACTCTCCCCCTCTTTGTCTCTGTCGTCCCTTGATAGACTTTAGCTTCTCGTCAGCTGCTTGCTTAAGTCTTCTGAATACACGCACCCAGCGGTCGAAGCGGCAACAAGGACTATCAGAGAATTTGTTATTTTGTCCGAGGTATGTCCTTTTCTTCTGTTTGCCCCTTGGTATTCCTTATATCGCATATCTGGGTTGCTGTATTCAGTTGAGATGCCACGCACGCCATCAACGACTAGGAATGTGCTGTTCTTATTCACCCGCTTCAACTTTTCCGCCTCTACCTCTTTCTAACTTTTGGTCCTCTGATTTGTCTTTGTCTTCACATCTCTGACCTGTTTTTATCATATATTATGCTATCGGTAGGTAATTATGTGGCCGACTAGGTAACAATGGATAATTTAGCCATTGATTATTAATGTTGCCTTGTCGTGGTCCTTCTCAAAATTGCGACCAGGATCGTCTATAGGGTACGGGACAAAATGCTGGATTGACTTGAAGCGCATATGGTGACGCTTCCCATTGTACCCGTAGTGTGGAATTCTTTTCCAAAACTTTGTGCCTCCATATAGGATCAGCTGTTTCGAATTCTTGTTGAGTATACTGGAATGTATCTTGGCTGAACTGAAGGTTGTGGTCCATATCCTTATTCGTTGTAATCTTTATATATTGCCTCGTTTGTTCTTTAAGTAGTCCATATGGTACATTGAAGGGCTTCAAAATTTGATCCAAGTTTTTGCTTTTGATTTGGGCCTCCTTCATTACCTGGATTATCTAATCTTCGAATTCAGCAGTAAGCTGGGACATCAGTAGTTCCCTTGCCGGTTGGCTCAGTTCTGCAATGTCCCAAGTATTATGGTCAATTTGGACATCCTGTTCCTCTCTTATTGGTGAATGATGTGAGGGGGGAGAGAGAGGACGTACCTTAGTCTCCTCAGTAGCCGCAGCGGATTGTGGAACTACTGGCGTCCCCTCAGTTGATTTCTGCTTGAGCTGCTCTCTCAGCTGCGTTATTATCTCCTCTTGTTGCTTAATTTCTTCTTCAGCTTTAGCAATAGTTTCCTTGTTTTTGAGTATCTCTTTAGCTACCACGTCAAGGTGATCAATGTCTTCTTTACATTGCATGAGGTAGCGATTCTCAGCTTTTTTCCATTTAGTTCGTAGAGCCACAGTGTCATCCATGTACCTTTTTTCCCATTCGGCAATGGTGGTTTGCTCCTGCTTGAGCTGATCTTCATATTTAGCTATCTTTTCTTCCAAGTCTTTGATGTCCTTTTCTGGTCTTTCTTGAACTTCTATTGGCTGATCACTTAAAAGAGCTGTCATGAGCTCTTTATTTCGGTTCCTTATGCTTTCTGCCTCTTCCATGTATACCTTTATTTGGGATTCCAGTATTTTACTCCGGGCATTCATTCATGCCTTCTCAGCCTCACTAGCTTCATATTTCTCTGTGAATAACTGAAGTTGTTCTTTCAACCTGTCATTTTTCGTCTCTAGAATTTTGTACTGCGTTTTGACCCCTTGAACTTCATTTTCTTTCTATAAGATCTGCTCCTTTGCTATTTTTGACTCAGTAGAAAGATTCTTACCAATTTCTTGAAGTTTGTGCTTGTCCTGCATTGCTTGATCATAATCTTCATCAGCCTCAAGCATTAATTGTTGTGTGTCCAGTGCGGTTCTGATCATGTCTTGCACTATTGGCTTGAGCTGAGCGATCTCGACATTCAACCATGTTCTTGGTATGCTTGGAGCTTCTCCGATTTGCACATCTTTTCCTTGCTCAACATGAACAGTTTTGTTATGGGGTTGTCTAATTTGTAATTGTATTTTTGGATTTTTTTCTTCTTCCTCCAAATCAAAAGCTTTTGTGGCACTCCCTTGAAATGTGACATCCATCAGGGAGGATTCTGCCACAACCCTTATCGGTGTGAAGGGTTCTGTTTCTTTGACTGTCGCTTCTTGAGGTTCTTGTTCTGGTCGTTTTCCTTTTTGTTGTCTTGTTTGAGCTCTTGTAATGGCCTTTAAGGGCACTGTGTATTCTTTATCACTTCTGGATGCTTCTATCACTTCAATTACATTGAGTGGTGCAGTATCTTGGACTTTGGTTGGATTCTTAGGGTAGTCCCTGAAAAGATGTTCCTTTCCGCAATCATTGCAATATCCTTCCCAAGTCCTAGGTGGTGGTGGAGTGTAAGGTCGAGGGCACTCTCTAATAAAATGGTCTCCTCCGCATCTATAACACGGTCCTCTCGGCACAGGAGGTCTAATGGTTGGTCTCATAGGTGGTTGTGCTTTGGGAGCCATATACATTAGAGTTGCAACCTCTGTTCCATAGCCCTGGTCATAGTTTCCATATCCATAGTATGCCGAATAACAGGTTGGTTTGTAATCTAACATGTTGGCTTCATAGGGATAATAATCTCCTAGGGGCAGCTCATATCCAGGTTTCACTGATTCCACCTTGATCGTCGATGATGCTGGCACTATGGCTCTTTCCAAATTTTCTTCTGGCTGGGCATACTTCACAGGTATTACTTGTTGAGGTTCTGACAGTTGTGGTCCTAACAATGGCTGTGGTGGTGGATATGGTGCCTGTTCATATGGCCTTGGTGCTCCTGCTGGTGTTGGATAGGGATTGTATCTGGGCATCTCTCTGCCTGGCTCTCTAGGTGGATATCCGTATGGTCGATACTGAGGTGGTTGTAAAGGGCATGCCTACCTATTGAATGGGCAGTTCTCTGTGGTGTGATTAGTGTATTTTTGTTCTATGTGGCAATACAAAGCAGTTCCTTATTGGTGCTGTCTGTTGTATGGATAAATCTGATGTGCACTAGTCCCTCCTCGCACACACGTGTGTGGGGTGATCTCCTCCACATAGGCTACACCTTCGTAACATAGGCATTCTTAAGGCTGGGTGTTGGTAAGTTCTCTGCCCTTGGACTCCTAGCTTCTTTGCTAATAGTTCCGCTAATTCTTCCACATTATTGGAGTTGGATGTAATGGTACTCCGAGAGTCCTCTGATTTAGTGGGGCTGGGCGTGCTCTTGAGGTCCTCAGCTAGATTATCTTCTAGATCAATGCACTCTTGAAGACACTCACTCAGGGTTTGTAATCTCTTCACGTAAACTAAAGTTCTTAAGGTTCCATTCGTGAGTCCATCCAAAAATAATGAAATCATTTTTTGTTGAGTGGGTCTCTCAGTAACTGGGCATCTATCCACATACTGATTGAATCTCCGGGCAGCTATTTTCACTGTTTCATTAGGGTTCTGTTTAAAACTATGGATTAAAGATGCAGAATTGTGTTTAATCCCTCTCTTAGTGAATTCCCCAATGAATTCTTGAAAAAATTGCTCCATGTTTTCAAATTGATTAGGATCTGTTAATTAATAAATTTTCGAACTATTCTAAATCGTTTACTCAAGTGGGTTCTTGGGAGTGGTAGGGGTCTGTTAAACAGAGGCCCTGTACGATTTTCCCAATTTCTCACTCAATAGGTTATTTGCGCATCTTAGCTCAATAGTTGTTTCTGATCAGCCAAGGTTTATCAACGCATTTGGATTCCGCATTCCAGACTGTTCCTGCTATAGCATTCGAGCAGTAGTCCGATGGGAAAACAGTTAAACTAAACTTTCACATATATCTTGGGACTAAACCACTTAACAATCTACCAGATGACACTTCGTTTCGTCCAGGACTTGACAATATCCCATCCGTTCTTTAACAACCACCGTAATTAGTCGTCCAATGATCAAAATCAGTAGAGAACATGTACTACTTTATCGAATTTGGCATTTACAGAAAGACGTATACGCGAGCAGCGCAAAACTTCTGATCATACCCTTCCATCTCACATACAAACTGACAGCAATACATTAACTTAACAATAATCAGAGACGTACTCAATGCTACCGAACCAATTCGTACTTCGAGATCTCTGATTCGCAATTCGTCACTATGGTGCAAATAAACGACACGATGAATTCATAGAACAGACAGAACAGACTCGAGCAAAACTAGGTTTGATAATGATCTATAGGCTGTAACCAGTTCGCGTACAATCCCTCAAAACGGGCTTTTAGCCAATTAATCCTCAACTAAACCTTTCTCTTCTCTCTCTCTCTCTCTCTCTTTCTTTCTTTTCTTAGCTCCCCAAACTCTCTTTCTCGCCGCCTTTATATAGTGATTTTTTTTTACACAAGGACGCATACCATTTTCTGCGTGATTAAAGTGACTCCAATACATCCGGCGTTCATTTCTCCTGTTCCGGCGGTTCCGGCGGCCCGTCTAACACTGGCACGCACGGTGGACTCGAACCCGCAAGCTCCACTGAAATCTTTCCAGAATTATGTTTAGGCTTATCCTGTAAATTCTGTAAATGAACAATATTTGCTTCGGCACTGTGTTGCAATTGATTGTTTGTGTCAGTGTTCTGCTCTTGATTCATTTTCTCCTGTAGCAGTTTTTCTTACAGTTCATGAATCAGCTGTTTGTATTCTTCAAGTTGGTTTTCCTGTCGCTGAATAACTAACATGAGATGGTTTTCATTGTTAAACACCAAACAAGACCGCTTTTGATCAAATTGGGGAACAAGTATTCCTAGCCATCTTCTACGAAAAAGTTTCCAAGTGTCGTGTACATAATTGTATACTCGTTGTTTCAGTGCTTCTATATCTATCGGTGTCATTAAGATGGCATTCAAATCGAGTCCTTCATCTTTTAATACCTGGCTTTCTAGGTCCTGCAAGACCCGTATCCTTGACCGTAGAACTTCATTTTCGGTCTGCAGTGTAGCCTTCGTTGCCGAAAAAGTGGTCATTTCGTCGTTTATTTGTTTCTGTACATCTTGCTGCCACTGTTCAAACTCTGAAATGTAAATTTGTGGTGTTGATCAAAGTTAATATGAGCTGATTCTGATTTTTCTGCAATTCTTGTACTTCTTTATTCTGTTCAATCAATAAATTGGACTGCATTTTATATATATGGACTTGTTCCAGGGTCGCCTGAAGGTTGTTCTGTTGTTGTAATAGGAAGTCTGAAACTTCTTGCAACTTCTTCTGCATTGTACTTACAGTATTATCAGTGTGGAATCTTTTTGGATGAATGGATTCTGATGTTTCACCAACTCTTCTTTTAGTAGATAGCTTGAAGGGGGTGCCAAAAGTGAGCCGCTGTTTCTCGCCATCTATTACCGGAAAAGGACTATCCGGCTTGTCTGTTGTGTTCTCTAAGCCTGCTATCTAGAATGGACTGTGGGGTGTCTGACTGCAGAGGTTGGCTACTTGTTGCTGTGCATACTCGACTAAAGCTGCTAAAAAGATTGGTAAACGATTATATTTTCGGAACCTGCGTTTGTCCCCGATAAAGATTTGTATAAATAAATGGTTATACAACCAGTGAGCCCAAATCACTTTTCCTCCTCTTTCTGCATGCACTAGAGGTGAAAAATTCTCTCTAGACATTAAATCAAATCGGACTATAAAGCATAGTTTTTCTAAATACCACTTGAATTGTTCTTGGCGATTATTCGTGGCATTTTTCATCATGTAATATTGTCTGCGTCCTTCACAATTTCCAAATTCTGCTTTCAGATCCTCTTTTGCACATTTAGGAAAACGTGTCTCTTCATGCAATGGTAATTGAAACACAGCTGAAACTAACTGCGGTGAAAATTGTACCTGGTTTAAAATGAGGCCTTTTGTGCGTCGCATGTTGTGCAGCTGATTCTCTGTATCTTCGTTACCTATCCACTGCTTCCATGGTAGCTTAGCAAATTGGAGAAGTCCTATTCTCCGTAACCAGTTCTGATTCCTCTTCGACTGGATGTCAAGCTCGTTTTTAAATTCTGTGGCAAATAGTATTGTGTTATACTGAACTTTCGATGTTGCCGACATCATTAAGTCATCTTCATCATCCTGTAGTGTAGTATCTGTTGTAGTCACAACTTGGTTTTGTGCAGTTGCGCGCTTCCTAAGTCTCCATCTGAGAATACTGGAGTTCGACATGGCTGTAAGACTTGCAGAAAAATAGGCTGTTGAAAAGCTTTGTTATCTAGCACTAAAGCTCAAGGAAGACTCTTCTAAAACTTACTCTGCTGGTCATGAGCATTTTATAAATACGAAAACTAAGACCGCCATATGCTGTGATGATGATCTTTTAGGCAGACCTAACACGTTATCTGTCTTACCGAAATTATGTCTTAGTAAGTCTTTACATGTGTGAAAAGGCATCATGACACAGAACCCTGAGGCTATACGTATGAAACAAATCTCATTATTACAGTATCGAATCGTTTAACCGATTTTACGGTTCTTCTGTAAGTCCTTCTAGATACATGTTTCTGGCTGCTCTAAAGGTACGAGCTATCTTTTTCTTGAGAGTTTCTAATAGAGTTTTCAGGGTATCGGGTTCTAATAATTGGGCATCTATTCTCACCGAACTGAGCGCAATAGCTTTAGAGAGCAAAATTGCAGCCTGTGTCTGCAAAAAGGTCTCCTGTAAGTAAAATTCGTTGGCGAGTGCCGCATCTCGGGATGTCTTCATTTCGGTCAGTTTGGTCTGCAGCTCTGTGATATATTCCTTCTGGTTGCGCACTTGGTTATCTAAGCGTTCAAACTGCTGGGTTTGGAAATCGAGGGTTTTCCGGCACGCATCTCGTTCTCATGTGCGTCGTGTATGAGTTGGTCTTTGGCAGCTATCTGCTCCAAGGCTGCATCTCGTTGTTGTACTAGTGTCTGTTCTGTCGAAAATCGTGTTTGGAGTTCTGTTAGCTGTGTCTGTAGCTGATGATTCTCAGTCCTTAGGGCTTCGATTTCTTCCTGGAGGGGTGTGATGTCGGCTTCCAGGATGTCGACCTTATGTTGGTATTCTGCCTTCAGGTTGTCCGTGGCTGCCGTAAACTGTGCAGGCAGCTGGTGTGATAACTGGATGAGGAACTGCCCCATGGCGGCAAGTTCCGAGAATGCATTATGTGGCGGTGGTGGTGGAGGATGACGAGGTTGAGAGGATGTATCGGTGAGTAGTTGCTGGGAGTTTGGCGGAGAGTAGTTAGGGGAGGAAAAGGAGGATGCTACAGGTTCAGTGAAGGGTGGGAGGGGTAGTTCCGGTGGGGGGAAGGGTTTGACAGGAGGTGGTGTAGGGAAAACGGTATCTGAGGGGTTTACCTTGGCGACTGTTTGTTGTACGGTTTCTGTATGATTGATGGCGTCGATGAGGTGATCCAGTGCTTTTGTGGCCGATTCCTGTTCATCCTGGTGATGCTCAGATTCCTTTTCGGTGGACACTATTTCTATCTGTGCTTGATCCTGCTGATCTGGTTGCTCTGTCGATGTTTCGTTGTGTATCGAAGTGGCGGTGTCGTGGTATGTTTCCTCTTGGTCGTCCGGCTTGGTGTCATGATCTTTTCCGGCGGATCCTTGGACTTCGCTTTCCGAAGAGCTGATCCGAATTCGCTTGGTGCGGAAAAGTTGATTAATCTCTTCGTCTTCTTCTTCAGTGTCTTCGATCGGTTGTGCTGATTCTTCGTATCGAAGTGCGGGGCCTGCGGGTGGGGGTTGTGCGGCAAGTATGGTTGGGAAGAGGAAGGAGATGATGTGGGGAAGGCGAGATCGGGGGGTAGAACCCTTTTGGAGCTGTTTTACGATAGCTACACATTCTTTATGGATTCTAAGGAAAAAGTAAGAGGCAAAATTTACAGGTTCGTGGGCAGCTAAATCTAAGGCGGAGTAGAAGGGGCGAGAGATGCCATATGTTCGTTTTTGCAGGTTGAGGATGGCTACAAGAAACTGTAGGGCGGATCGCTCGGGTTCTGGGCGGCAGAGAATGGCATATTCGTTCGATGAGGAGCGGGGAAAGAGTTCGGTCATGCGAGCGACAGGAATGCTGGGGCCATTTTCGCGGCCTTGCGGGGTGAGGCGGTAGGCGTCAGCGAAGGCTTGGAAGGTGATGACGGATCTATGTGGGAGGGAAAGGAAGACCCACTGTCGTTCGGTGGTGGGGCTTTGGGCAATGGCTTGGATGATCTGTGCGGAGAAGGGATGGGGTTCCACCGAGTGCCATGGCAACTCAGCGAAGTTGGCCAATCCTCTACAACGTAGGTATTCTCCTACTTCTGCCGGTACACCCTCACGGAAAGCTGTGTAATTTGCTAAAGACTCCATTGCGCACGGGACACAGTACACAGAACGCCAAACACAGATATACGAGAGTTTCAGATACAATCGCAAGAACTCAGTAGTTTATATAAGAAAATCGTGACTGACAATGATTTTAAACGGGTATTAATTTAGCAAAACGGGCAATAATACCTATTTACGGTATGCATGCAGGATAAAATAAAGAAAAGGCACGGGCGGCTTGCCATAATTAGGAGTATGTACACTTACTTTATTGATTATGCCGAATTAAAAGGAAAAAAGAACAGATAAATAGAAAAGTAAAAATTCGCGGTACTTGATGTACCGTTTTTTTTTTTTTTTTTTTTTTTTTTTTTTTTTAATGACAGCTGTGATGTTTCTTGATATGGCCGCAGCTTAGAACCGTTGATCACTTTTGGAAGTGGTTGTCCAGTCAAAGTAATCAACCGAAAAGTAGCCGGACCAACTTGTTCGGAAATTTTGAAAGGACCGAACCAGCGTAACTTGAATTTTGCTGCAGATCTATTTGACTTAGCATTGTAGAAAAGGACCAGTTGTCCTACCGAAAATACCGGAGTCTTCAGATTGCGATCATGTGTTTTTGCCTGTCTTAGTTGTACTTCATTCATAGTTAGAAAACTGAGCCAACGGTGCTCATCCAACTCTCGGAGTGTATCTAATCTAAATGCCAATGAGTTTTCCGGTAAAAGCTTCTGAGATATTGCTACTCGTAAACTTGGTATGATTATCTCCATAGGTGCTATTGCTTCTACTCCATAAGCTAGCTTGAAGGGTGTCAATCCTGTGGTTACCTTGTATGTCGTTCTGTATGCCCATAATACTGCTGGGAGCAATTGATCCCATCTTTCCGGTGATTCCATGATCAATTTTCGAAGTATATTCATCAGTGACTTGTTGGTACTCTCAGCTAGACCATTGGCACGTGGATAATATGGAGAACTGAATTTATGTGTAACCTGGAACAACTGTGTAAGAGCCTGCAACAAATTGTTTATAAAATGAGTACCTTGATCTGAGACAATTTCGAGTGGTAGGCCAAACCGCGGAAAGACATCGGTTAATAGACATTTTGCTACCGTAACCGCAGTTGCAGAGCGCAAAGCCCAGGCTTCTGCCCACCTGGTTGCGTAATCTGTACAAGTCAATATGTAGCGATTATTACTAGAGATTGCTGGAGGTGAGATTGGACCAATAAAATCTAAGCCCCATTTCTGGAATGGTTCTAATGGTAATACAGGTTGCAGAGGAAAATAATGACGTTGTAGCGGCTGTCCAGTTCTTTGACAAATATCACATGATTTAACAAACTGCAGTACATCTCGGTACATAGTTGGCCACCATAGCCCACTTTGCAGAATTTTCCGGTGAGTCAAATCAACAGCAAAATGACCTCCTGTTGGACTTGCGTGAGCCAAAGTGATCACTGAGTTTACTTCGTGTGGAGGAATACATCGAAGTAGGGTTCCTGTATGATCCACATAATATAATTCCCCAGCAATTAACCGGAATCGACGGCTAAAGGTTGCAATTTTCTTTTGTGCTGCCGCAGGGGTCTTAGACGGAAAATAACCATCATTAAGGAAAGTCAAAATCTGGTCGTAATATGAGATTGGACTAGGTAGATCTGCAGAATCTGGATTTGATACATAAATTGCAGGTGTTGTATCATCTATTCCCACCGGAGCTTCACCGGAATCCAAGCGAGATAAGAAATCTGCTAAAACATGTGAACTGCCTGGTCGATGAGTGACTTCATAGTCAAATTCTTGCAAAAGTAAGACCCATCGTGCTAATCGACCACCTATATGTTGCTGCCGAACTAAATATACAAGTGCAGCATGATCGACATGAAATGTAAATTTGCGGCCCAGCAAGTAGTGTCTGAATTTTTTGACCGAATAGACTAGCCCTAGACATTCCTTTTCAGTTGTAGAGTAATTTTTTTTAGCAGGTGCTAATCTTCTACTGGCATAGTATACTGGTCGGAACCATTTATCTACCTGTTGCATCAGGACGCTCCCTATTGCTATATCTGATGCGTCAACGAATACATGGAACGGGTGATCCCAATCTGGTGGTTGTAATATAGGAACTTGGGTTAATAAATGTTTCAATCGATCAAATGCTATCTGGCATTCATCAGTCCACTCAAACTGTCGTGGAGTCTTAGAAATCAATTTATTTAACGGTACTGCCAGGTGGGCAAGCCATCACAAGTGTCTACCATGCCACCGTACTTGGCCCATAAAACGCATAACTTCTTTTGGAGTAGTTGGCACTGGAGCGTCTAATACTGCCGAAATTTTATCTGGGTCTACCTGAATACCTTGTGCAGAAATAATGTGGCCGAGTAATCTGCCACAGGAAACCGCAAACACTGATTTGTTGGGGTTTAAACAGAGTCTGTACTCCCTACATTTCTGAAAACAACATCGTAAGTGAAACAGATGTGCTATCATCGTACCGAAAATTGAAAAATCATCAAGGTACACTTGCATAAATGAAGTCAAATAAGGAGAAAATATCTCCTGCATACATCTTTGAAATGTACTGGGTGCATTTCTCAATCCAAACCACATTACTGTACAAGCAAAAACACCCCAGTTGGTAATAAATGCAGTTTTTGGTATATCTTCCTCAGCCATTCTCACTTGATTGTAACCACTGTACCCATCTAAAAATGAATACATCTCATGACCTTCTACTCTATCCAGCATCGTATCCAAAAAGGGGATAGGAAAAGGATCCGGTATGGTTGCGGCATTTAATTTCCGGTAATCCACACAAATTCTCAATTGCTTGTTTTTCTTTGGTACAATCACAATCGGCGAGATCCATTCAGCATGCTCTACTGGTACTATGAATCCAACTTTTAGCAATCTGTCCAGTTCTGCCTTGACTTGAGAAGCATAATGGGGGTTCATTCGATAGCTGGTTTGTTTTATGGGTCTTGATTCTGGTTTCAGCATTACTCTGTGTTGATAGATACGAGGGTCTAGTCCCTTCACGTCCTTATAGTCCCATGCAAATACGTCGCTGAATTCTTGAAGTAACTGAATTAATTCCGCTTGAAATGCTTCTGGTAAATTTTGCTTTATCTTTACCGGACAAGGGTGATCTTCATCTCCTATATTGTAAGTGATTAATTGATCTTCTGGAACATAAAACTGTTGATATTTCTCTGTGTCGTCTGTTGGTTTGAAGAGTTGTTGCAGTTCATCGTTATGGGTTGAAACTGTAGCTTCCTCCGTGACTTCTTCTGTGATGGGTATTACTGTACATACTGAAGCATTCCAAGTGTCTACCACAGACTGTAGATCAATAGTTCCTAAGGAAATTAAATCAGCATTACTCTTCAGAAATTCTTCTTCTTCGTCATCGGACAGTCCATCTAGCATATGAACAGGTTCAGCAAAATACGGTCTTGCATGTAACTCGCAAGGTTGTATAGCATCTAATTTTACCACACATTTACGGCTTTTATCTTTGAAGGTGAGCTCCTGTGCTGACCAGTCTTGTATCACCTTTGCTTGTTTCAACCAAGGACGACCGAAAAGAAGATTATAATCCAAGGTGGATTCTGGTAATTCTAGAACAACGAAGGTCATCTTAAATGTGGTGCCTTGTAGGATTATTGGTATATCCCGAACAAGTCCTACTGGGTGAACTCTAGACTGATCGGCCATTCTAACAAAAAATTGAACTGGCTCTATTTTAGTCCATCCTAGTTTCTTACATAGTGCAGCAGTGGCAATATTCACACCAGATCCTCCATCAATTAATACTTGTGTGATTTTATGATTTTTAAACCATACCGTAATCAGAGGAACCGAATGATCTACTGTGGAATCTGGTTCCGGTTGTACAGTTGCAGTGGCCGGAATGCAAGCAGACTCCGTTGTAAGCTGGTGTTGAAATTGCTGACGAATTCCTGGTACTAATGCCAATAATTGCCCGAGAGGAAGTGTAATAGATGCCTTAGATAAAATATCCCAGGCTTCTTGTGATTGCGTGACATCTTCCTTAACCGCTGAAGATGAAGCATTGTCTGGCAATGATGGTTCTGCTGCGGATGATGTCCCTACTTCTGTATTAGCATCACGATCTTGCGTTGCATTTTGGTTTAACAAGGGCTGTGTTACTGGAATGGGCTCTGGAAAAACTGGTGGTTCTGCTGAAGTCCATTGACTAGCTTTGTTGTACATTCGGTGTTGTTCATGTATTCCTGGTTCAAATATTTCTGCTGCCGGTTGTAGTTGTTTACCGGAACGGGTTTGAACTGCTGCAGCCTGTGCCTCTACTGGTGTGATTTGTACCACGTTGGCCATTGGGTTTTGACGTTCTTTTTTCCTTTGATCATATTCCGCTGCATCTTTACAAAATCTCCTAATATGTCCAAATTCACCACAGAAATGACAACGTGGTGGTGGTAAATTGGGATTTTCCGGTGGTTCTCTATTCTGCCAACGAGGTGTATTGTAGTTGTTGTTCCTTTGCCCTCGGTAATTTCGATATCCTTGTTGTTGGTTGTTTCGCAAATGTGGAGGCACATAGTGATTCGCTGGCTGTCCTTGTTCATGGATAATTGCATTGACAGTTGCTGTTCCCTGCATTCTAGCATTGTATACACATTTTTCGGTGGTATGTCCGGCAATATTACAGATGGCGCAGAATGTTTGATTAAGTGCGCAATTGGCACTAGTATGTCCTGAATTCTTGCATGTTGTGCAATATACTAGTCTAGTCATATCTTCAGCTGCATGCTTGTTTGTTTTTACCCATTCCAGATCTTCTGTAAATCCACCAATCTTGGTTTCAAGTTGTAGAGTCATTGCAATGACTGCATCGAGTGTCATAGCCCCTACACATCTTATGATCATGATCTTCCTAAGTTGTGGAACCAAACCATTAATGAACCACTGAGTGATAACATCATCTGGTAAATTAGCATGTGCCTGAGGTAGCTGTCTTAAGTGTGTTCTGAACAGCGTAGCATATTCCTGTACAGTTTGATTTGGCTTCTGTCTATTGTTCTGTAGATAATCAAAAATTTCAGCTGGGTTCTTTTTGAGTCTGAATCGCTGTAGAAAAGCGTCTCGTACTGCTTCGTAAGTACCGAAATGATTAATGTCGTATTCTGTGAGCCACCTAGCTGCTTCATTGACCAGTGTAGATTGAAATACAATGGCCTTGTAAGCTGGGTCTGGTGGATGATTGAGAACGGCGTAACTTATCTCAAAAGTGCGTACATGAGCATCCGGATCATCTCCTGGGAATCCTCCAAACTTCGTATATGTTACTCCCGTCGGAGGTGGCCTAGGTTGACCTATTTGTTGTTGTTGTCCGTTCATCGCGAATGTATTATAACTTCCTTCTGTATCTCTGGTTTGGATATCTGAACTACCGGAAGCTGTATCTTCTGATGGTGCACTTTTCGGTGAAATGAGCTTGCTTACTATGTTGCAAATTTCTGTTTCAAATAGCTTTCCTTCCTTCTGGATGTCCAATGTGTTAGAACTTGCTTTCAAATGTTGCAGTTGGGCTGAAGATTCAGCAGAATATGCTGAATCGTCACCAAAAAATGGTGATTTTCTTACCGGAATCTCACCGGAATGACCCGAAATTGCCTCCGAATGTGCTAGTCTTTCCTCTTCTATGATTTCTTTGCCTAAAAGATTTTTACTCGTCAATGAATCTAAATCCTTTTCCAGGGCCGTTAAACTAGATTCCAATTGCGTCGTGGTAGGTGCTGGAATTACTATATAGTCGGCAGACTGTGCCGAAATAGTACCCGAACGCTCCAACGACGTAACACGCTCTACCGAAATTTGACCGGAATCAATCTTAGTGCTCTGAGCTTCCTTCTCAATTGGGTCGGACTTAGCTGAATTTTTACCTCCTAAAGTTGTCTTTAGTACCCCCGACTGATGGTTTTTGGGATACTTTTCACCTGATCGAGTAATCGGCATGTATCATTTTCTGTATTATTCGTGGGATGTTACTAACGAGACAGTTAGCAACAATCTAGTTCTGTTGCTACTGTCAATCAGACAATATTCTGATCTTGTCGGATAACAGACAATCTTAATGTTACTTTTACACAGAGAACTGGCCAGAGAACTGGCAATCGGATGCCACTTTCCCACAGACGGCGCCAAATGTTAATTAATAAATTTTCGAACTATTCTAAATCGTTTACTCAAGTGGGTTCTTGGGAGTGGTAGGGGTCTGTTAAACAGAGGCCCTGTACGATTTTCCCAATTTCTCACTCAATAGGTTATTTGCGCATCTTAGCTCAATAGTTGTTTCTGATCAGCCAAGGTTTATCAACGCATTTGGATTCCGCATTCCAGATTGTTCCTGCTATAGCATTCGAGCAGTAGTCCAATGGGAAAACAGTTAAACTAAACTTTCACATATATCTTGGGACTAAACCACTTAACAATCTACCAGATGACACTTCGTTTCGTCCAGGACTTGACAATATCCCATCCGTTCTTTAACAACCACCGTAATTAGTCGTCCAATGATCAAAATCAGTAGAGAACATGTACTACTTTATCGAATTTGGCATTTACAGAAAGACGTATACGCGAGCAGCGCAAAACTTCTGATCATACCCTTCCATCTCACATACAAACTGACAGCAATACATTAACTTAACAATAATCAGAGACGTACTCAATGCTACCGAACCAATTCGTACTTCGAGATCTCTGATTCGCAATTCGTCACTATGGTGCAAATAAACGACACGATGAATTCATAGAACAGACAGAACAGACTCGAGCAAAACTAGGTTTGATAATGATCTATAGGCTGTAACCAGTTCGCGTACAATCCCTCAAAACGGGCTTTTAGCCAATTAATCCTCAACTAAACCTTTCTCTTCTCTCTCTCTCTCTCTCTCTTTCTTTCTTTTCTTAGCTCCCCAAACTCTCTTTCTCGCCGCCTTTATATAGTGATTTTTTTTTACACAAGGACGCATACCATTTTCTGCGTGATTAAAGTGACTCCAATACATCCGGCGTTCATTTCTCCTGTTCCGGCGGTTCCGGCGGCCCGTCTAACAGGATCTAATGGTTGGAACCAAGTCAGAGCCGTTCCTGTGAGAGTGAGTCCAAAAGACTCATACTGCACAAAGAAGTCATCTACTTGTTCTGCCTTTAGAACTTGTTTAAATTCAGCAATGTGATCGTAGGGTTCTCCCAATCCATCATAATGATTTCTTACACATTTGGCCACTTGGATAGGTCTCAGTCTTCTCATTGGTTCTGGTGGTCTAGGTATTACAGGAAAGGCAAGAACTGCTGGTCTAATTGGGGGTATTCCAGGCTGTCCTCCTACTGGTGGTCATGGTCTTACGGGTGGCCGGTACTGATTACCTACTCCTGGGTGGGTCTGATTGTGTGTTTGCACTCCTGGAGTTGAAAATTTTACATGAGTACGGTTTGGAACACTCCGTTGGCTAGTTTGTCCTCACATGGTGTGCTCTGCCTCTTGTTGATTTCCAAAGGGGTTCTGCGAAGTAGTTGCTTGATCTCTCTGAGGGAATACAGGCAAACCCATATATTTCAGGCGAGCTCTTTCTAAGGCACCAACCAACCAATATCTTATCTGATTTTTTTCTAGGTAAGTGATTCTAGTTTCGTCTTCTGGATCCTTCAGCTCATAAAATGTCATTGGCTTTCTTCTCTTCCTGGAGCCGATGAGTCTGTTTGAAGTAATAAGTCTGATCCATGGATCATATAAACTTCCAACAAGTAGTCATCTTGAGGTATCAAATCTCCTCTCAAGACTCGAGCTACTTGGGATCTACCCCTAGGGGTCGTCACTAGCTCCTCAAGGTTTGGTCTTCCTGGGTTTTCTTGTTCCACTAACTCTCCCCTTTCATTGATCATCTCAGGAAATTCAGTCACTATGTATATGTGACCTATCTTGTCCATGTATGCTCCTCCTTCGTACTTAACAGCAGGTCTAGGCACAATCGTGGCATCCATGGAAGTTACCATCCTAGCCACCGATCTATTTAAGCCATCCAGGTAGATGAGGATCTCCTGGGCGTTAGTAGAAACATACTGTAAGGAAGTGCGGTACTCTCCCTCTACATCTATCATGAAACTCCTACTTGGAGCGGGACCCTGCATGTCTTTTGAAGTCGTGGGTATCTCCTCCTCTGAGTCACTAGAGGTATCTGAATAGACAGAGTGGTGACTGACCTGGACAACACTTCCCACAGAAGATATGACACTTCTTCGGCTACTTAGCACTCTCCCTGACCTCAAGTTCATTCACCCTCCTGAGACTCTCTAGGTCTCCAAAACTCTCCTTGAGTGGCTCTTCAATTGCCTTAAGTTTTCCCTACAAAATGCTACAAAGCTCTATACGATACCACTTCTAGGCGATACTTCACCAAGCAATACTGCACTGGGCGATACCAAACTGGCCACGATACGATATCGGCTTCCTTGACGATATGATACCACTAGAGTAGACGATGTGATACCTGGGATTCTCACGATACAATACCAAACTATCGGACGATATGATACCAACTCTTTGATACGATACTAGGCACACCGCCGATACGATACTAAAAAGTCAGACGATACGATATTGGAAACCTAGATGATACGATACCACTTTTTGGACGATACGATACCAAAACGGGCATGATACTATACTGGAGTTTGCCCCGATACGATACCTGAATAATAGCCGATACGATACCACTACTAGGGGACGATACGATACCAAATTGGTATCGCGATACGACGCCTAAAAATGAGACGATATGATACTTGGGAACTGGGCGATACGATACCAAATGCTAAGACGATACGATACCACGAGTGGTATCGCGATACGAAACCGGCAGTTATGCGATACGATACCACCAAACCGCACGATACGATACTGAAATGGTATCGCGATACTAGGCACGGAAGTGGATGATACGATACCAAAAGTGGACCGCGATACGATACCACTTTGGCAAAGTAAGATCGCGATACCAACCCGGCGATACGATACCATGAGTGGTATCGCGATACCAGGGCTGGTAACTGGCGATACAATACTTCGGCGAATATCGCGATACAAAGGGAATTTTTGGTATCGCGATACTCAAGCCAAAGTACCTACAAATGTAAAAATGTTTACACCCCCTAGCTCCACTCTCACCCCTCTTCACTCCTAGCCAGCTGTTTCTTGCAAAGAAACTCAAAAATTACACTGTCCCTCACCGCGATACCAGATACGCAAGTGTTCACATTTTTTGTGCTTTTTTTCATGTGTTTTTGCCAAAGAAATCTTGTAGAATCCTACCTTTGTGATGTCTTGGTTGCTCCTTGATCTCAATCCCTAGCTTTGATAGCCTGAAATGCATGATACCTCATGCGCGATACCGGTCGCTGGCTCTCAACGATAGTGTTCTCTGACAAGTGAGAAATGACTGGAATTTTTTTAGTTTTTATACTTTTTGATGACTGAACCTAAACTACACTAATTTGGGCAATTTTTTGAGACTTTTTTGGTCATCTTGGCCTACTCCTACTTCACTTCTCTTCTCCTCTCCTCTCCTTCTAACCTAACCCTAACTCTTCCCTTTCTCCCTTCCTTCTAACCCTAAACCTAGAAACTCATTACACACACCTCCGGGATGTGAAGTAACAAGTGCTGAAGTGATTGACTCATTGCCACTGAACGAGTTCACTTCTATAAGTATGATTTCATCACACTAGATCTATAACCATCACGAAGGCACCTTGGCTGAGTGTTCCCCGGCAACGGTGCCAAAAATGTGTGTACCTGAGCCAAGAAGACTCAAGGACTTGTGCCAAAGAGACTAGACGTCACTTACAACACAAGTGCGTATAGTGGGAAATTAACACACGCTTAAATGTCAATCCGATCTAACGACCTAACCAAGTATATGAAGACATGTGCACACATGATGGAGAATGAAGTGGTTCAGCTTACATGCATGAGAAAAGACTAACCCACCTCTCAAACTCACTGAAATACTGAAAGTGTTTGCAGCGATACCTCTCTTAGAAGTTTTTAGTAAACTGAGGATTTCTCCATCTCCAAACTTCAAATATAGTTAATAGGGTACTCACTTCGAAGCTCTCGACAAGATGCATCTATTGGAAGTGGTTTCACTTGATTCTGACAACTGTGCTTCAAGTTATGACCAAATTAGTGAATGGTAGAAAGCACCCACACCCATGCCACAACTCCTACAAGCTCACACACACACCACAGTAGCTCAAAAACATTGGGGAGGGATAGACAATAGTCTTACACACACATTCCAAGCATTACACACACATAGAAGATCAAAGAAGAGATGGAAATCTGCAAGAAAGAAGCAAATTCGAAATTCAAAATAGTTCCTTCTTCACAATGGCAAAAAGTCTCTACAAAGAGTCACAAAGTGACTTATATACATGTGCCCTAAGTTTGGTCCTTTCACACAAGAGACCAACACTTTATTGCTAAAAAGTGAATTTCCTACTAATTTACAAGGGATATTTTACAACAAGTTTGGATTATGCAATTATAGGACTCCTCTAGTGCATTTACATGGCTTGAGGGAATTCTTTAAGACTTTGAAGAAGAAAAATCATGCCCATTAATTTGAAAATTTTGGGGGTCTTCTCTTCTGCTTCTTTGCTCTGCAACAAACATCTTACGTAATTGTTTTCTAAATTCCTCCCAAGTTTTATCGGCGCGATCTTGTATACTTTTTAGGTTTGAACTAGAAACAACTCGACTAAAGTATTTGACTAAAACATCTTCATGTAATCCCTGGATTTGCACTTGCTCCTCAAATGCATCCACGTATTCCATAATGTTTAAGCTAGTGAAATTTCCTTTTTCTTTTAGAATAGCTTGGACTGTACGTATCCCTTGCTTTTCTATCATCATGTTCTTGAACATCTCCTCCATTTTGCGTTCTTGATAACGATTTGAATGGAGAAGAAGTTCCCTAATAGCAGGTTCTAATTGCTGTCTAAATTGCCTAAATCTATCACTAGTTGATAAAGCCAGGAATGGCGGCTTTACCTAGTCCTAGGCTTTACTAATTCTAATCTTCTTTTCTTAAATATTTTTAATTTCTTAAATCTAAATTTTTACTTATCTCTTTAACTTACTCTTTTTAAATTTAGAGCTTTTTTAGAATTTAAAATTTTAAACTTTTTTAATTTTAAAGGGTTTTTCAATAAGGTAAATTTTATAAAATAGTTTTTCTTGATTTAAATCTTTTAATTAATTTCTTTAATAATAGTTTCTTTGAAGAAATAAAAGCAATAACTATAAATCAAAAGAACCTAAATCTAAAATCTTTTTATGCTTATAAAATGAAATAAAGCAAACAATCTTTCTCTTTCAAAAAATAAGATCTTTTCTTTTTGGTGATGCAAAAAATAACTTTTCCTAAAATCTAAGATGCAGATATTTAAATGCTTTAAATAAAATTGTCTTTCCTAAATAAAAAAGAAAGGTTTAAATACTCTTTTAATGCAAATATGAAAGTGCTTAAATCCTAGTGCAAATGAAAACAACCTTCTTTTCAAGTGATGTGAATGAACTAAAATTAAAAAGCTTGAAAGACACCTTACTTGATGTTTGCTTGTTGAAGAGGTTCTAAAGTGCACATGATATATGTTTTTACAAGCTTTTGTTTATAAATCCAAAATACAAAACTAAAGGGACTGTTAATATGTCTTGATCCTCTTGAATGTTGATGGGGGAGGGGGGGGGAGTGAAATGATGAAGCTCCATTGGTTAGATATCCTTCTTCCCGTGGAGGCGCTCAGGTCATAAGACCAGCCCTTAGTCACCAAGGCAAAAAGGAAACAACAATCTCTTCTCATTTTGACACAGCTTTTTTCTTCAATTTCCTGCATAAATAAAAACTGAAAGACAATGCAAACCATAAGCACACTATCGTCACGCTTCACGTCGGGTTCACCAAGGTTGTCATAGAGGGGTGTGAAGGGAGGTAGACATTCATCTAAAAGATTCACGCTAACCTAACCATGTGACTGAACGCAAGGTGCTTCTAAGTATGCTTTCGGTCTTGAATTGAAATTTCAGTTTATGAATGATAAAAGCTATAGTTTTTTAATCTATTTGAGTGTAATTTAAGAACAAAATTCTTAGGACTACGAGCCATAAGGATGTGCGTTTCTATATCTAGCTACAACTTCTAAATAAGAAGGCAAAACTGGTTCCTCATTAGTTATATTATCTTTAACTACATCCACTACTTCTTTTTCAATTTGATTTGAATTAGTTTTTCTTATTAAATTAGGTGGGCATAGATCTTCTTTGTTATCAGGTTCTGATAAGACTATAGATAATAAAGGTAAGACCCTGGAAAGATTACGATCGTATTCTATTGTATGTAAAGTTTCGTCAACTATTTTATCTTTAATTATTTCTATTTCTCTATTTTCGTTATTAATCGTGCTATCAATAGAAGATGGAAGAAGTGTTCCAATAATAAAGTTATATAATTCTTTGCTACTAGTATCAGAACTGCTTGTAGACACTAATTCAGAATTGCTTGTAGACCCTAAATCCTTAGACATATGAAATCAAAATGTGAAGAACTTAATTAAGTTGCAGAGTAAAAGTATAAAGAACTTCAAGATTAATTTTTAAGCCTATACAAAAACTTATGATAAGTTCTAATACAATTTCTTGTGAATAATCCTATACAAAATTTTATATTTCTAAATGAACATAAATTGCTTCAATCTTCAAATGTTGCAATCTTGTAAACTCATCATCTCGTAAACTCGTAATCTCGTAAACTCCTAATCTCGTAATCTCCTTTGCAATGATCTGCAGATGATTCATTAGGAAAAAAAACATAAGTATGCTTTTGGTAAATATAAAACACTCATATAAAAATTTAGCAACAATATATAGCTTAAACCTATACTAACATATGTACATAAACACTTCTAACTTCCTAACTTTAATGCATATGTAAACATTTACTTTACATGTAAACACAGTTTGTTTACATGCAAACATGCATCATACATTCACTTCAATATCTTTCATGCATACATGCATATAGACATGCATACAAACTAATATTTAACATGCATTAACTAACTTATCTCTAGCATACATATGCATACATGCATACTACATGCATACACATATACTTTACTCATGTACACATGCATTTATATGCATCTATTATATGCACGTGCACTAATACATATGCATACACATGCACTAATACATATACATACATGCATCAATACATATGCATACACATGCATTCTACATTTATACATGCAACCTTTCCTGCTTATATATATGCATAAATACACATATCTTTCTAGTCTCTCTCTCTCCTACATCTCTCTCTGTCTGACTTTCTCTCTCTCTCCTACTCTCCTACACCTCTGTCTCTCTCTCCCCTATGTCTCTTCTCTCTCTCTCTCTCTCTCTCTCTCTCTCTCTCTCTCTCTCTCTCTCTCTCTCTCTCTCTCTCTCTCTCTCTCTCTCTCTCTCTCTCTCTCTCTCTCTCTCTCTCTCTCTCTCTCTCTCTCTCTCTCTCTCTCTCTCCTACATCTCTCTCTCTCCTACTCTCCTACACCTCTCTCTCTCTCCCTCTCTCTCTCTCTCTCTCTCTCCTACGTCTCTCTCTCTCTCTCTCTCTCTCTCTCTCTCTCTCTCTCTCTCTCTCTCTCTCTCTCTCTCTCTCTCTCTCTCTCTCTCTCTCTCTCTCTCTCTCTCTCTCTCTCTCTCTCTCTCTCTCTCTCGCTCTCTCTCTCTCTCTCTTGATCACTGCACATCTCTTCCAAGTGGATCTTTATCAGTGATAAAGTTTGACCGCATCATCGCCATCAATCTCCGCTATCATGTTTATCATAAGATGACTCTTTCTCTGTCATAGACTTCATCAACATAGTCCTCTCTGATTTTCTCCCTTTGTGTATATCTGTGTGCCTCAGTTTCTCTCTTTTCTTTCCCTCTGAATCTAATGCACATGATGCTTCTCGTTCTGCATGCAGGATCTCTCTCCTTTTCTCTCTCGTAGATGCACAGCTGCCGTCATCAATGATTCAGGCTTTCTCTCATGTGAAGCAAAGCACATGACTCTCTCTCCTATCGTATTCTCTCTCCCAGACGAGTCGGGCAAGTCACCCGCTTCAATCGGAACCACTCATCTCTCTCTATCATATCTGATACGCAGCATCGACCCTCAGGTGAGCAGCCAGCAGACCAGTGGCTGCAGGAGTCTCTCCCTAATGCCCATATGTCTCTCTCTTCATTCTTCCTATCGTTCGACTGTTGCTTTGGCAAACAAATGATCGAGGATGTGATGAGATCAGATTTGAAGGCTTGGTCAAGCGCGACAACTGCTTTCTATGAGAGAGGTACTACACAGAGAAGAAATGATTGCAAATGACAGGTGAAGCCTCAATCGATGCACTTGAGAAGCCGAGAAGATGACGAATATGGAATAAGGCAATTAGCTTGTGCCTTGCATACCAAGCTCTCCCATGACTTCTATCATTATCAGTCAGAGGTTTCTTAGTCTGCATGCAGCAACCCGAAGATGGAGAAATTATCAGAACACACACTCTCTCTCTCTCTGAAGTCGGATCACGTACCTGCAGATGAGTCATTAGGAAACAACATATAAAATTAGCATATATATATATATATATATATATATATATATATATATATATATATATATATATATATATATATATATATATATATATATATATATATATATATATATATATATATATAAACTTAGAGAATCGTGTGCGCATGCTTTCCCTTACTTAACTAATACATAACTTACTTAATTCATGCATTCTATTACTAACCTAGTTGCACGTATGACTTACCTAATAGTAGGACTTATTTTAATATACTCACACGCAGATTAGGTAACATAATAATAATTAAATATTTATATATTACTTAAAAAATCATTTTGTTTTATTATTCATTTAAAAATATTTTTGAAGTTATTATAATAAAGATTACATATATATATATATATATATATATATATATATATATATATATATATATATATATATATATATATATATATATATATATATATATATATATTATTAATGCAAATGAACTATATTTATAAATATTAACCTATATATACTTGATGTTCTTAGGTCATATATATATAAGTAGACACTTTGGTTTAGAGCACATGAAGATAAACATATAAAGTCCATGTAGTATAAGTTTAATCACATTCATGAAATCCGTCATTTTGAGTCTCTAAGCATGGAAATTTTTCTTGTCGAGCTTATCACTCATAAGATGACTCATTCCATCTACGTTTGCCATTTTTGCAGCAATTCACAACACTGCAAAACACTACAAGCAGCACTTCTGTTGGAACACTGTCGGACTATGATGTGATAGTTTGATCTCAAAAAAACACAGTTCTTGTGTGTGTGTATGTATATATATATATATATATATATGTGTGTGTGTGTGTGTGTGTGTATGTGTATGCATACATATGTATATGTGCGTATGCATGTGTATATGCATGTGTATGTGTATATATGATTATGTGAGTCTATGTGTGTGTACATATGATTATGTATGTGTATGTGTATGTGATTATGTGTATGTGTCTATGTGTGTATTCATCATATGTGTCTCTTTGCATGCATGTGTATGTGTGTGTGTGTAAATGTGCATGTATATATGTGTGTATATAAATGGTCATGTATGTGTGTATGTGTACCTCCATTCACACTCCTTTCTCTCTCTCTCATATACATACATACGTACATAAACACAAAAATGCATATCCACATATATTTACATACACATGTATGAATGTGACCTGATGTGCATGTACGTTTGTGTATATATGTGTGTGTATAAATGAATATGTATAAATATATATGTAAATATATGTGTATATTATGTGTGTGTGTGTATATATATATATATATATATATATATATAGTTACACATATAAATATAACAAATAAAAGCAATGCATACCATGCATTATCACGATGATGAGCCATAAGTGTTCGCATCTCTTTTATACACCAATTATGCGACCACCGAGTCCCAAATTCTATCTCAAGTGAACTAAGTACATCTTTTTTATCCCTCTCATCATGCTCACAACAAAAAAAATTATGTAAATAAAACATAAGATATTTATTTCAATTTATATATAAAACTTATACTTACTTTCATTGCAAGTGGACAAGGATCAAGTAGGAGTCAAATAATGCTCCTGTTCTTCTTTCGAACTCCAATCCATTCCCTATGTACAATATATTTCCCTCTAGCTCTATATCACACTTCAGCCTACGATGCATATGCATGTTCTCATAGGAACTTGAAAAAAAACATACCTATGAGCAAATAGTTCTCATCCTGCATGTGGAGCCATAGGCAAGCCCTCCTCTGGTCACTATGTAAACATATGGATCGTAAAATCCAACTCATCATTATGCATCTCTGAGTACTCGTGTATGACGATCCCTAAGGTATCAGGCGGAACTCTTGCTCTCATAAGACTTTTTATGAGAGTGAGTTTCACCTTTCTCTCTCTACTAGGATCCATAATATCTATACATATAAAACAAAATGTGTTACAAATCAATATATGTACGTGTACATATGTATGCATGTATATGTATGTGTGTGTGTATGTATGTGTATGTATATTAGGTGTGTATGCATGTGTATGTGTGCACTGTGTATGTGTTGATAGTGAAGGTCAAGCACAAGCATAAAAGCACATCAAGGAAATGGACACACAAGAAGAAGGATCATGTAGGGAGCTCCAAAAAGCACATGTCAAATTTTCAAAAGAAATCCCTATAAAAATAGTGCCTTTTATCACTCAAAACCATTGTAAATACCATTCTCTATTTTTACAACTCCATTTTTTTCAAGCCAAGGAGTCCTTGAGCTTGAGGAGTATTAGAAGTAGCATTCTGCCAATTTTCATAATTTTTAGACTCCATTTGAGCCCCCAAATAAGCCCTAGAACCTAATTTTTAACTAGGCCGAATAGTAGGTCTAGAGAAGGCCAAAACTACTCAAAAAACTATAAAAAGAGTTGGAGAGCTCATTTTTGGGGGTAGCTGGTTGTAGATTTGAGCTTTGTAAGAGAATTCTTTTGTAATCGATTCCATTGTTCCACTCTTTGCTCTTAGCTTGTGCGTGTGTGTGTATGTGTGTGCATGTTTGTATGCTTTCACTCACGCACATGTGCACTTCACTTGCTCTTGGTCTTCATACTGGTCCTCACGTGTCTGCAGATTGACATTTATAATGTGAAGCTCCTCACGTTGGTACTTGCCATTGTGCTAGAGTTACACCAAATTGTGCCGTTGCCGGGGAGAGAGCTTGGAGGACAAGCATGTGATGGTAAGATGTAGAGTAGCGATGTTGGAAGGTTAAAAAATCACCATTTTCAGTTCACTTTTCTGAATTTTGTTTCATGTCCATCATCATCATCACTACCATCTCCTCTCACCTTTCCTTTCTCTGATTTTTTGTTTTTGACTATACATCCGCTATTTTTGCCTCTTCTTCTTCATTCTTAGCTATGGAGGAGTTCAGAGAGGGTTCAGAGCTTAGGCATCCTTGAAATACAGAGATTTGCACCACTAAAACAACAAAAATCTGAGCAGTGGTATCGCGGAGTGACAAGAGCTGTGTCTGGTATCATGAGTGTTGTATCGCGACTTTGAAGGGTGACTTTGAAAATATAGACTATAGGAGTGACAAGGAGAACCTAAGGTACACATATTTGCAAAAAATTTTGAATTTGGGCTTAAAAATCTCCAAGTATCGTGTCCGGTTGAGTTTTGGTCTCGCGATACTAAAATTCTCGTGTATTGGGATACTTGTCGAGGTATCGTATCGTGCACACCTACTTGAGGTATCGCGATACCATTTTGGTATTGTATCATCAAGTGTTGGTATCGCAATCACGGTCCTCCCAGTGGTATTGTATCGTTGATCGAGAGTATCATATCGTCGATCGTGTTGTATCATATCGTGCCTATTCTAGTATCGTATCGTGAAAAAAAGTGGTATCGTATCGTCCAATCCTTTGGTATCTTATCGTCCATAGAACCATTATCGTATCGTGAGAGTTCCAATATCGTATCGTGTAATTTTTGGTATCGTATCATCTAGTTGGTATTGTATCATTCCTTACCTTGGTATTGTATCGTCGAATACAGAGGTATCATATCGTGTGATTTTTGGTATCGTGTTGTGATCACTCCTAGTATCGTATCGTGCGAGTTGGTATCGCCTTGGCGGTATCATATCGTCTAAGGTGGTATCGCGTATCGTGGAAATTCTGGTATCATATCGCCTGTCCTGAGGTACCCCCAGAGGGATCCTGTTTCCCTTTTTTAACCCCCAGAACCCTAAACTCGCATAACTTTCTCATATGAAATCCGTTTGGATTGATTTTGGGTTTGTTGGAAAGCTTGTGGGTATTTTGAAGTTGACCCTCAGGTTGGGCTAGGAAGCAAGGCATTCCAGAAGATTCTGAGCAATTCAAAGGACAATTTTGGACTTGTAGACAAGACTTATGAACCTAAGATGAAGTAGACACTTAGGAAGAGATAGTTAAGGTACCAAATCATCTAAGGCTAGTGTCAACCACACAACCAAGTCGGGGACTCACAACTCAGCACGTAGTGCTAACCACTGAGAAATGTCAGAAATGTCATTTAACTAGGAGAGACTCTTGGCTTCTGAAGACATGCATAGTTCAATACCTAGGGAAGATTTTATGTCTACAGTGGAAGGGGAATATCGGATGTCTCTTCAATACATATCCACTAACTTGCAAGGAATACCCATCTACCTAGATGGTCTACATAGGTCAGTAGCAAGAATGATAAACACTACAGAATCTAAAATAGTTGCAAGAACAGTTGACAAGTGTGAAGGAGGAGTTTACATGGACAAGATGGGCCAGATATATGTAGTAACTGAAAACCCTAATCAGATTAATGAAAGAGGAGAGATAGAGGGACAAGGAGCTTCTGGGAGAACCAACAATGGAGATACGGTGACTACCCCTAGGGGAAAGTCAGTAATGAATCAAGTAATGCAAGCACACAAGATACCCCAAGATGATTATCTGATGGATGTGTACTTAGTACATGGATCACACCTACTCCTACAAACCGATTCATTGACACAAGGAGGAGGCATTAGCCCAACAACCATATATGAGTTAAGGGATCTGGAAAATCCATCTAGAGTTACATACCGTGATTGAAATCAAAGGAGATATTGGCCTATAGTTGAAGTGAAGGGGTCTAGATTAAAGTACATGGATCTGCCTATATTCCCTCCTCGAGATCAAGCAACTACCATAGAAAACCCATTCCAGACCCAACAAAGAATGGAAAGTGCATGTTAGGACAAACGAGCCAATGTAGTATACCCAACATACCAGAGGAGTAATTCACCATGTCAAGAATTAACGCAAACAGCCAAACTAGCCAGGGAATGGAAAATATGAATGGAACCGCCTTTAGGTCAAGACCACAACAAGGTGTAGACGCCGGAATACACCCTGTAAAACCCGCTATTCCCACCATAATTCGATCCCCTGAGCCTGGCAGAATATCGAGGCCCATCCAATTGGCCAAATGTATGCGAAATCGTTACGATGGCACAGGAGAGCCCTATGACCACATTCTAGAATTCAAGCAGGTGTTGCGAGCGAAGAAAGTGGATGACTTTTTCATGCAATATGAATCCTTTGGGCTAACCCTCACAGGAATAGCCTTAACTGGGTTTCAATCCTTGGATCCAAATTCCTTTGGCAATATCGAACAATTCTTCCAAGAATTTATTTGGGAATTCACTAAGCGAGGGATCAAACACAATTCATCATCCTTACTACATAGTTTCAAACAAGCTCCTAATGAGACAATAAAAAATGAAGCACAAAGATTTAATCAAATTGTAGACCGCTGCCCTGTGACAGAGAGAACTTCTTAGCAGAAAATGATATCCCTATTTTTAGAAGGTCTAACCAAAAAAACGTTGAGAATCTTAGGGTACGTAAAACGATTGCAAACTCTGAGTGAGTGTCTTCAAGAATGCATAGATTTAGAAGACAACTTAGTTGAGGATCTCAAAATCACACAAGATCCTACCAAAACAAAGGATACAAGGAGCAATGAGACTTCTAGTTCGAGTTATGTGGAGGAAGTGGCAGAGTTTGGCCAAGAAATTAGGGCTACAAGGACAAAGGAACTACCAGAACTCTTCCTTGAGAGTGCCAATGTTAGAAAGTTGCATATGTTGTGGTGGAGATCATCCGTCTCATGTCTCCACCAGAGAAGGAGTAGGGTTATCACAACCTTATCCTTATTATAGACAACCAACACAGGAGCCTAACATGTACTCTTATAGTGAGCAGAAGCATATCAACTACAACACCGAAAACTATCCAATGAGTAGACAACACCGATCGTTTGTACCACCCCAATGTAGACCATATGGGTACCCTCCTAGAGAACAAGGCAGAGAAGTTCCTAGGTATAACCCAAGTCCAGAACCACGAGGAGCAACTAGATCGTATGAACATGGAGGATATAACCAAAATCAATCTATACCAGGACAACAACCACCCCACCCACTAGCTCCAATACAAGGGCATAACATCACAACACAAGTCGTTTGTCTTGAGTGTGGCAAAGAACACCTCCTACGAGATTGTCTCAGACATCCCTCTAGTGCATCAAAGGTTACGCCCGTTAATGTAGTAGGCTTAGTGGGGGACTCAAATTCCAGTAGCGATAATGTGGCACCTATACATGTAGTTACTAGGGCACAAGCCTTACAAAAAGCTAAAGTAGCTGAGCAATTAGAGCCAAGTGAGTCTGGAGAGCCTAGTAAGAGAAAAACAAGAACATGGAAGGATACTAGAGAGAAGACCAATCGTAGGTGGACCAAAAGGTTATCCAAACTAGAAGAGAGCTTGAAGGACGCTAAAACAAGAATAGAAGATATTGCCTCTCAAAGCCCCTCACATGTCAAAACTCCATCCACACCACCTCATCCCCACCCACCAACCATTGTAAATAGACCACAACCGGGGTCTGTTCTTGCATATCCAACCCCAGAACACTTGGACATGATGTTCAAGGCATACCAGGCTCAACTTCAAGAAGGGCCAACACCTGCAAACCTAGACAAGAGCTACCCTAGAGCAGATTTAGAGATTGAATGGACAAAAATGTGCATAAAAAAGGTGGAACTAGCTCAAGCTATGTTCGAGGCCAATCAATCATTCAATCAAGCGAATGTTATTACACCGCGTTTGCACTTCTAGGGCTACTAGATAGATTAGAGCAGTTGGTAAATAAACCTCAAGTGTCTTTACCTCCACAAGCTTAACCAACAATTGAAAGAGAAAGCTCATCACCAAATAAAGACTATGTTCCTGACTCCATAGATGATGGAGAACCTCTTTCAATTCAAGAACACACTCAAAAGCTCTTGCGGGAAATACAAGAAGAGAAATGGGCCAAGGAGAAGGATGTTTCTCCTCCTATTCTTGAGATTGATTACCTTCATGATCAATTTCCACAAGACATTCCATCTATTTATGGAGACCAGGTAGAGCAACGAGGAGAAGAAAGGTCAGAATTTGAATCCAATTCTTTACAAGAGTTGCCATAGTTTACAGACCCATGGGAATCTGAATCTCTCCAAATCAGAGCTCCCACAATATTGATCAGAAACAAAGACTCGGTGGTTCCAAGAAACACTGACGTTGTGAAGAACACTAAGGTTCAGTGTCATCTCACGGTAGAGGAGCTGCTCAAAGCAAAACCTGAGCTTTGGAATCATGTGAAGGATCAGGTTCCAGAACTTGATTCCAATATGCCAAAAGCAAGCTCTAAGCAGAAAGTTCCAGAGATACATCTAGAAAAAATAGGGGACATGAGCGAAGGTGAGGAAGGTAATACTTATCTTCTGATCACCTACCAAGTTTACACAACCAAAGCAATCGTAGATGCAGGTGTTGGTGTTGCTATTGCAACCACCTCCTTGTGGAAGCAATGGGGTAAACCTGCATTAAGACCAACTAGAATGAAGCTTCAGATGGCTGACGGCCATGTTGAAAGACCTCTAGGATTTCTTGAAGGGATAACCCTAACCACTTGTGGTGTAGAGTTTGAGCACGCCTTTGCTATATGTGACTTTGGTAAAACTAGTACCTAGAAAATGATCCTAGGAAGACCCTTCCTATGACAACTGCAAGTTGTACAAGATTGGGGAGCCAATTCCTTGTACTTATAGCGCTTAGGGGTCACAACCAAGGTCAATTTGAAGGATTACACCTTTAGAGATGTACCACCCCTACAGTGGAATCCTATCCACAAGGAGCAAGAAGATTCAATCTCTATGCATTCTAAAAGTTCATCTGATACATCCTGGATGCATGAATATACTCATTTGTGGATGTGCAAGGTGGCAAAGGAAGAGGAAAAACGCTTAAAGGCAAGAGAAAAAGGAACTTCTCAAGGAGATAGACCAGTTAGAGACCCAGCCTATACACCAATGATCTTTTTGGATGAGGAATTTGAGCCTCATGGTTGGGCAAAAATCTTAGCCACCATGGACATTGCAGTCAATGAAGAACAATAGACACCTCATTGTGATGAGGAGTTTATGATATTTCTGTGTTCATGTGTCATCCCTTGCTAGAAGAATGTGACCTTAGTGATGTCATATAAGAAGGCAAAAATGGCGATGATCTAGAGTCCATTGTAATGGATAGTTGCTTTGACTCAGAGAAGCACTATCTAGAAGATGTAGGAGTATTTAACCAACCTGAAGAAGAACCTCTCACAAGCATTAACACTGTAAATTCAAAGGAAGGAAGTGAAGGAGGTCAAAAGAAAAAGAAAAGACAAGGACTGAAACAAGAAGAGAAGGAATCATTGTTTGAAGTACCAGAGAATTTCAAGAAATACGAAGTTGAGGACCAAAAAAATTTGGTACGAATGCCTAAGAGAGAGGCCACTACAGGAGAAGCCTATGATAACGAAGAAAAGACCAAAAAAATCGTAGTCACCATTGAAAAGAACAAAGAGAGATGTACATACATAGGAGATAACCTAAGTAAAGAAGAGGAAGTAGAGTTGGTAGCCTTGTTAAGGGAATATAGGTGTCACGAGGAAGGAGATAAGGAAGAGAGCTCACACACACACTCTCACTCTCAAGGAGAAGCACACGCACAGATTGAGGCAAGGAAGAATGATCTTCTTCTTCTTCTTCCTCTTTTATTACATCAAAGGAATGTACAAGAATGACCTAAAACCAAGAATACAACAAGTGCAATATATAAAGATCACTACATAAGGAAAAACCTAATGTCTGCGAATGAGTGAGCTGGCAAGAAACAAATGTGCCATCACTCTCCATAGATAAATCTAATAAAGCTCAATGAAGTATCCCTAACATATACCGGCGTGACCACTATACATGTCAGAGAAACGAAAAACTGGTACGTGTCATCTTGGATCATCACATGTTGAGCTTGATATCTCAACACTCCCCCTCAAGCTCAAGGCCATATCCTGTAATCCAAGCATCTCCCGAAACTTCCTCAACTTCTCAGCTCCAAGTGCTTTGGTGAAAATATCAGCGACCTGCTCATCTGTTCTCACATAAACAAGATCAATATCACCTGTTAATACCTTCTCTCTAATAAAGTGATAGTGTACCTCGATATGCTTTGTTCTAGCATGGAAAAGAGGATTCCGTGCTAACTGTATGCTGCTAAGATTATCACAATAGATAGTGATAGGCTTTTGCCCTTCCACACCTAAATCTGCAAGTAACATCTCCAGCCATGATGCCTCACATGCTTCCATTGCAACACCTCTATACTCAGCCTCTGTACTTGACAAAGCAATAGTGGGTTGCTTCTTGCTGCTCCATGTAACAGCTGCACTCCCAAGTGAGAATAGAAAACCACTAGTAGATCTTCTATCTGGAATGCCACCAGCGCAATCGGCATCTGTGTATCCATAAACCTCCAAATCTACACTAGCCTCATAAAATGATGCATAATCCAAAGTAGCACTCACATAACGTAGAGTGCACCTTAGATAATCCAAATGTGGCTTCTTGGGAACCTACATAAACTGACTTTCAAATCCAATAGTATAACTTAGATCATGCCTTGTTATTGTGAGATATATAAGACTTCCCACAATTTTCCTGTACATAGTAGCATTTTCCAATGCTTCACCTGATGTAGTATCCAATTTCAAATTCTGATCTAATGGCATAGAAATTCGCTTACAATCAGCCATACCATACTTTTGTAGCATAATCAAGGCATATTGCATTTGTGACATCCATATACCTGTTTCTGTATGTATAAACTCAATGCCCAAGAAATAGTGCAGCACACCAAGATCTTTCATGTCGAATTCTTGCATAAGAAGTTTCTTTACCTCTTTGATGCTTTCTTCATTATCACCACCTACAATCGGGTCATCAACATAAATAGCCACAATAGTGATGCCATCATCAGCCTTCCTTGCATATAGTGAGTGATCTGCATCACACATAGAGAACCCAATGCTGGTTAAGTAATCAGCAATCCTTGAATGCCATGCACGAGGGGCTTGCTTCAGCCCATACAAAGCCTTTTGCAACCTACAAACATATTTTGGATGCTTTGAATCTTCATATCCTTGTGGCTGGTCCATATATACTTCTTCCTATAACTCACCATGTAGGAAAGCATTCTTCACATCCATCTGATGTAAAGTCCATTCTTTTGTTGTGGCTAATGCAACAAGTGTTCTGACAGTAGACATTCTAGCTACAGGGCTGAATGTTTCCTCAAAATCAATGCCATATGTTTGTGCATAACCTTTAGCTACCAATCGTGCTTTATACCTGCTTATGCTACCATCAACATTATGCTTTACTTTGCAAATCCATTTGCAGCCTATGGGTTTCTTTCCTTGTGGCAATGGAACCACCTTCCATGTATCATTTCCATAAAGTGCAGCCATCTCCTCATCCATAGCTTTTTCCCAATCTACATTACCAATTGCATCTTTAAAACAAGAAAGTTCAGCATCTTGTATTACCTTTGTCATGTAAGCACAATGGCAAGCCATGTAACTATCATATGTCAATCGTTGCACTGAATTACGTATCCTCCTAGATGTTCTTGGTCCTGGGTCACTTCTCCTTGTATCATCTACATGTGCCCTTCTTACTCTTGGAGTCTTCATAGAGGGCAATCCAAGTTTCTCATCAAGACTCTTTTCTGCACCACGTGAATCTCCATCAACATCTTCAAAACCTGCACATGTTTTACTACGAGCAGAAAGCTTTTCTTTACCTTTCTTGGATGTATTTGATGAATTTGTTGGACTGAAATTTCCACGCAATCTTCCACTCCATGGATTTGAGTTGGAACTATAGCTTGGTGATGCATCTGGTCCACTCAAAACCTGAGATTCTACACTTGATGTTCAACATTTTCTTTGTCATTTGGTTCAAGACTCAGTCCTTCTTTGGCATCTGCATAGAAGCTTGACATTTCATCAAATACCACATCTCTGCTCACCTTTACCTGTCGTGTGAGTGGGTTATAACATTTATATCCCTTTTGCTTAAGGGAGTATCCAATGAAGACACATTTTTCTGATTTTGGATCAAGCTTCGTCCTCAATTTATCTGGGACATGTACATATGCAATACAACCAAAAACTTTCAGATGTGATAAATTTGGCTTTTTACTTGTAAACTTCTCTTTAGGTGTAACTTGATGTACATCAGGAGTCGGAGTTCTGTTCATGATGTATACAGTAGTATGCACAGCTTCTGCCCAATAACAATGAGGCATATTCTTCTCAGCCATCAAGGCTCTTGCTATTTCTGCAATATGTCTATGTTTGTGTTTAGCAACGCCATTCTGTTGTGATGTGTACCTGCATGAAAACTGACGCCGAATTCCATGATTTTTTAGAAAACTGCTGAACTTATTTGACATGTATTCACCTCCTCCATCATATCTTAATATCTGAATGTACTTCCCTGTCTACTTTTCCACCATAGCTTTAAAATTATGGAAGTGAGTGAACACCTCACTCTTCTCTCTCATGAAATATACCCATAGTTTGCATGTATGGTCATCAATGAAAGTAACATAAAACCTGCAACCGCCCATAGATGTGGTCTTTGTTGGACCCCAAACATCTATATGTACTACTTCTAGTACATTCTCACTAACATGCTTCTCATGTGGAAATGATGCTCTTGATTGTTTACCAAATTGACATGCTACACATACCTTTTGCATTTCTGCAACTTTGAAATTTGGTTGTCCATGGACAATCTCCTTTGACTGCATCAGTTTCAGCCTTTGCAAGTTTGGATGTCCAATTCGTTTGTGCCATATCTCTATAATATGCAATAACTCGTGCACCTTTTGCAAACATGGCTGCATTCATTTCAAGAATCTTCACATTTAAGGTGAACATCCTACCCACTTTGTTTCTTTTGGCAACCAATCGTCCATCCTACTTGTACTCTTCTACATATAATCCATCAGCATTGAACTTGACTTGTAATCGCTGGTCGACCATTTGTCCAACAGAAACTAGATTCTTTGTTATATTTGGAACATGCAACACATCAGCAAGATGTTTTACCTTCTCCTCCTCCATAGACAATGCTATGTTTCCTGTATGCTCAATAGGATGTGATGTACCATCACATGTTTCAACATATCCAGGAACTGGCATTTTTTGTAAACTACTAAACCATTCTGCATGACTGGTCATGTGATTTGAAGCACCTGAATCAACATACCAGACATTATCATTCGATTTTGAAACACCAGCAGACATCGTATTCATCATGTGATGTTGAACCATAAACAGCTTCTCAGAATCATCTGCACTTGTGGATGCATAGTTGTTTTGCTGCCTTCTGTTATTTTGATTCTTCAACCTACAATCACGTTCAAAGTGTCCAGGTTTACCACAATTCCAGCATCCTTTACTATCATTACGTGAATCATTTCTTTGGAAATTTCTACGACCTCTTTGGCTCCCCCTGCCTTGAAATTGTCCTCTTCCTCATGCATGATTCTGTTGTTGACCTTGGTCTTGGTTACTGTTTCCTCTTCCACTTCCAAAACCTCTACCTTTGCCTCTTCCTCTGCCAGAGTAGAATACCTGCTCAGAACTGGGCTTTCCTTGGGAGTTTGAATCCTCACCAAGATTCTTTTCTTCAATAATCAGCATAGATACCATATCAGCAAAATTTGGAATATTTTCCTTGGTCCGTATAGAAGTTCTAAACTGCTTATATGCAGCTCCTAAACCATGAAGGCATACTTCCACCTTATCATCATCATCTACATTCACTCAAATAGATGCAAGTGACTCACATATGCTTTTGATTTTCAGGGTATAGTCACTTACTAACATGCTCTTTTTCTCCAAGGTATGCAGCTCGTTCTTGAGTTGCAATTTCTATGCCTTTGTACTGGTCCTATACAATGTGACCAAACTGTTCCAAGCCTCTTTCGGAGTCTTGGCATCCTGTATGTGTCCAATCATGCTATCCTGTATGCTAACAAATAGCCAGTATATTACCTTTCGTGCTCTTTGATTCCATTCATCATATGCTCTTACTTGATCTACAATTCGATTCCTTTCTCGTAACTATGGAGCATTTTTGTTCTCTCCTTCGATGTACTTCTAGTAGCATTTTCCCATCAGGAAATTCGTCATTCTGAATCTCCAAGCATGGAAGTTGTTCTTATCCAACTTATCACTCATAAGCTGACTCATTCCATCTGCGTTTGCCATTTCTGCAACAATTCACAATACCGCAACACACTACAAGCAGCACTTCTGCTTCAACACTGTCGCACTATGACGTGACAGTTCGATCTCAGAAAAACACAGTTTTTGTGTATCTCTCAGTAGATAAATCTAATAAAGCTCAATGAAGTATCCCTGACATATACCGGCGTGACCACTATACATGTCAGAGAAACGAAAAATTGGTACGTGTCATCCTGGATCATCACATATTGAGCTTGATATCTCAACAATAGGGACGTGTTTGCATGGCACTATAGAGACTTGAAGGGATTAGATTCGAAAAATTTCTCTCATACTATCCCCATGACTACTGATGCTAAACCCACGAAACAAAAGCCCTACACATCTAATGACACTTATGCATCTAAAATAAAAGAAGAAATCTACAGGCTGATTGAAGCTGGATTTATCTATGAGGTTGAGCATATTGAATGGGTGTCCCCCATTGTAGTGGCTCCCAAGAAGAATGGGAAGTTGCGAGTGTGCATTAACCTTAAAAAAGTTAATGACGCTACGGTTAGAGAAAGTTATCCGTTTCCAATCACTGATCATTTATTGGAGCGTGTTGTAGGCAAGGAAGTTTATAGCTTCCTTGATGGATTTTCAGGCTACAACCAAGTAGCCATTGCCCTAGAAGATCAACACAAAATGGCCTTTGCCACAGAGTGGGGAGTCTTTGCATTTCGTGTGATGTCATTTGGGCTCACCAATGCACCTGCAAAATTCCAAAGGCTCATGTGTCATGTCTTCAAAGAGTTCTTGCGAAAGAGCTTAGAAGTATATGTGGAGGATTTATGTGCTCATTCCCAAGAAAGCAATACAGAACGCTTAGTAACATGGTTCCTCTTACTAATGGAATATGACTTTGAAGTGGTTGTTAAGAAAGGCAAGACCCACCTCAGAGCGGATCACCTTTCTCGCATCACTTCATCAATCTAGAAGTAGTTCCTAAATGGGCAAATAAATTAGTACCTATCCTAACCTTCGGACCCGCAAATAAGAATGTAAAAACAAACAAAGATGAAATTGTAAAATCACAAAAATATCAAATATTGGCAGGAAGCATGTATAAGAAAGATACAGAAGGTGTTCAACACATGTCAATTTTTCAGAAGAAATCCCTATAAAAATAGTGATTTTTATCACTAAAAACCATTGTAAATACCATTTTCTATTTTTACAACTCCATTTTGTTCAAGCCAAGGATTCCTTGAGCTTGAGGAGTATTAGAAGTAGCATCCTGCAAATTTTCATAATTATTAGACTCTGTTTGAGCCCCAAATAAGCGCTAGAACCTAATTTTTAGCTAGGCTTGACACTAGGCCTGGACAGGGCCAAAACTACTCAAAAAACTATAAAAAGAGTTGGAGAGCTCACTTTTGGGGGTAGCTAGTTGTAGATTTGAGCTTTGTAAGAGAATTCTTTTGTAATCGAAGTCCTTCCATTGTTCCACTCTTTGCTCTTACCTTGTGCATGTGTGTGTATGTATGCTCTTACCTTGTGCATGGATTGACATTTATGAGGTGAAGCTCCTCACGTTGGTACTTGCCATTGTGCTAGAGTTACACCAGTATGCATGTGTATGTGTATATGCATGTGTGTGTATGTGTGCATGTTTGTTGGTATGTATGCATGTGACCTTATGTGCATATACGTATATATATGTATATGTATGTGTGTGTATGTGTGTGTATATGTATGTATATGTATGTGTATGCATGTGTATGTGTGTATGCATGTGTATGTATATATGCATGTGTGTATATATGTGTATCTATATGTGTGTATATATATGTACATTAGGGCAAAAAATGCTCGAAAAAGGGCCGTTTGCTAATCACGGATTAAGAAAATTGACAAATAGGATATTTCCATGTGTACAAAAATATAACATTCCTGTCTCTTTTAATCGTATGAAGAAATGCTTTTTTTAAGAAAATATGCTTAAAAGTGTCGCTTAAGTGATATATGTTTTTGAATTCAGTGTATAATTTTTCAATTTCATACGAAAAAAGATATTTTTTGCACACCACAAAATGCAAATCCTTAAATTTCCAATAGAGAAATGATTTTTGAAGATATGAAATGTATTTGTGTTCACAAAATTCAATGATGTTTCGGTCATAGTTGATACATCAAATCAGAAGATTGTGTTTCACTTCCACGTGTACAAAGTTTTTTTTTCTATAAATACTCACGAAATTTGTGAAACTCGATTTCCCACTTTGAGCGTTCTCTACTTTTTCTCTGAGTGTTTGAATGGATTCTACTTCTTGTCGTCCTTCTAATCATGTAACCTCATGTGAGGTTTACAATAGAAGAGAGGATTCTTTATGAAAACCTCTTTTTGTGAAGCTTAATGATTGGGTGACTATGCTTCCTAGTTGCAGAGGTGCCCATAAAGTCAAGCGAACTAAAAGAAACGACACAAAAAACCATTAGAAAGGTCATAGTTTGAGTTTGAAATTGAAGAGAGATGGTTGGTTTGCAAAATTTCAACATGTGTACAATGCTAAGGATCTCGTGCTAGACAATCATCTACAATTCCCCTTGTACTATATGTGAAGTTTAACAATGCTCTTTTATCAATTTCATTTGTTTCTATATTTCAAGATATATGTTTTTGGATTGTAGATAGTTTTCCTTTCAATATTCTTGAGTGGCAACCTGTTGAATGTTTGATAGGAACATTTAAATTCCCTCATAAGGATTATGCAAAACTTCTGTATGCGAACAAATATGTTCCATTTTTCAATAGCATTCAACTATTTGTCTACTTTGCAAATTATTAGGTGCCATTAGGGAGGAGTGCGTACAAAAATCTTGTACATTTGCCTGCTCCTTGCATCTCTTCATTAGATTGGGATGCTCATGATCATTCAACAGTTTCAAGTTTTCTATGCAAAATGAAAGATGATGTCCAAAGGGCAATGTCAGCAAGCCGAATTTCTCGAAGGATAAAGATTCAATGGTTTCTTCTTCTTCATGTTTTTGTAGCATGTTTTAAAAACATGTTATTACAGAAAACAAAAACAATGTGGTTGAATAGGAGAGTCCCAATTTCTGAGATTGATGAGGTTTTAGGTAGGGAATGGGATAGCAAAGAAGATCAAAAGCTAGGAAACATCATTTTATGTAAAGTTAGCCCAAATTCTCTTTCAATTTCATATAAAAAATCTCGACAATCACTTGTTTTAGAATATGATTACAGAAGGTGGAAAAAAAAAGCTTGGACTCTAGATACCCTTACATTAAGAAGAGATATGTCTAGAATTTGAGTTAGAAATATTGATTTATCCAAATTTTCAAATCAACTTCCAACCCTTAAGAATGTAACCAAGCTTGCCCTTTTATTCTAGTGAATACATACTTTTTTTTTATTGAACTCAACATATTCATATTGGCATTGTTTTGGTTTGTGTCATCACTCGTTTAAGGTTTATATGTGCAAATGCATTTATCATTGTCTCAAACATGCAATTGTTGTGCAAACTTACATCTCTTTTTTATGTAAATCATGATATTGATATTGGTATTGTTTTGGTTTATATCATCACCTTTTAAAAATTTATATTGTGCAAAGAATTTTTTTGTGCAAGGTTTCTATTGCTCAAGATAAGGATAAGAAGCTCTCCAGGTTACTTGTCCAAACAAATTCTAATGGTCAAGGTAAGGATAAAAGTTTCTCCATGTTACTTCAAAGTAAGATAGAGAAATAAGGTTGAAATATTTGAAAGGGGGAAGCTTAGAGCACAAGACCGATTCAAGGGATAAGAAGCAGTGAAGATTCTCTGAAGGTGCTTATCACTTCAATTGGTCATCTTTCTTTTTCATGTTAATGGGCATTGTGAGACCAATTCAAGCGATAAGGGCCAATTGAAGTTCCCGGATTGCTCTCCTTGCTTGAATCGGTCATGCCTTTTTTGTGGGTGAAAAACATAGTTAAGAGCATCAAGGATTACAACATGGAGAAGATTGGAGGATAGGATTGATTCAAGCGACCAGGGGCAATGGAGGATTTTGGAGTGCCCTAATCGCTTGAATTGGTCATGTCCTCCCATCTTCCCCATTTTCTTCACAAGCCCAATTTTTTAGTTCCATATCATCAAATCATATATGTGGGTGAAAAAACATAGTAAAGACCATCAAGGATTTCAATATGGAGATGATTGGAGGATACCAATGATTCAAGAGACTAGGGGCAATGGAGGATTTCGGAGTGCCCTAATCGCTTGAATTGATTGTTGGGTGTGTGTAGAAGTGCGAGAGACACACAAGAAGCACACACAAGGAGCACAAACGTAGCAATACACACAGAGAAGACGATGGCTGGAATAGCTCTCTCTATCGATCGATGAACTGAACTGAAGTAAGAGCTGAATAATATCCCTAAGTACAAAGTACCACCACATATGAGAGTATCAAGTATGTGGTAACATGGGGAAAAAACCTCTAGCCAGCACTAGAGTAAAAAGTGCCCATGTATAGGGAAAAGGTTCACATCAAAGCTACTCGAGGAACATATAAGTGTAACAAACCCCCCTGGAGCGAATGATGTGAACACATACAGGGAGTGACAGATCAGCCCCCACAAGGTAATAAGCCTAAAGCTTTGCGAAAAGCTTCAAACTTTTCTCGTGGAAGAGCTTTGGTGAATATGTCTGCCACATTATCTTGTGTAGGCACATATACCAAATCAATATCTCCTGCATGAAGGCGCTCTCTCACATAGTGATAATGCACCTCAATATGTTTGGTCCGTGCATGAAACACTGGGTTTCGTGCAACAGCCAAAGCACTCTGACTATCAGTGAGAATATGCGTAGTAGCATCAATCTCCATGCAAAGATCCATCAATAGGTGTCTCAACCATATACACTCCACTGTAGCTGTGAAAAATGCCTTGTACTCAGCTTCACAACTTGATGTCGCCACTGTAGGTTGCTTCTTACTCAACCAAGATAGACATGAGTCTCCAAGGAAAAAGCAATTACCACTAGTGGACACGCGAGTATCATAACAACCAGCCCAATCACTATCTGTAAAAGCATGCAAGCATGGCTGAACATCTCTGCCATGAAACAGACCTAAGCTCAAAGTGCCTCGAAGATATCTAAACACACGTTTCACCGCTTGCCAATGCTTAGTGCCAGAGCTATGCATGAATCGACTCAACTGGGAAACTGCATACTGTATATCTGGCCTTGTGTTGCATGCATATATAAGACATCCCACAGCTTGTTGATAAAGAGAAGTGTCAAATGCATCACTAGAATCCTCAACTGAGAACCTGAATCCTGTCTCAACTGGTGTGGAAACTGGCTTACAATCCTCAAAATCAAAACGCTGAAGTAGTTTTTCAACATACTTTGCTTGATGCATAACAATTCCCCCCTCAACGGATACAAACTGGATGCCAAAATAGTAGCTCAAAAGACCAAGATAAGTGACATCAAAAGTATGCTGCAAATCAGCCATAAGAATGTCAAGTTTTGCATCACATGACCCAGTCAAGAGTATGTCATCGACATAAAGAACAAGCACTATAAGATCAGCCCCATTTTTGCGTACATAGAGTGTGCTTTCAATCGGACTACATGTGAAGCCAAGAGCAATCAAGTGCTTATGTATTTTGTCATACCATGCACGTGGAGCTTGCTTGAGACCATACAAAGCTTTATGCAAGCGACAAACCATATGCTCTTTCCCTTTCATAGCAAATCCAGGAGGTTGCTTCACATAGACCTCTTCTTGCAAATCTCCATTCAAGAAGGCTGTTTTTATGTCCAATTGATGCACTTTCCAACCTCGATGGGCAGCCAATGCAACCATGGTACGAATGGTAGTCATGCGTGAAGTAGGTGCAAAAGTTTCCTCATAGTCAATGCTATATCCTTTGCGCATATCCTTTGTAGCGATCAATGCTACCATCAGATTTTCTCTTAATCTTGTAAACCCACTTTGTACCAATGGCATTCTTTCCTTTTGGCAATTCACATAACTCCCAAGTACCATTCCTATGTATGGAATCCATTTCTGATTGCATAGCACTCATCCATTGTGGATCGTCACATGCATCTTCAAAAGAAAGTGGCTCTTCATTACATGCTATAGCAATGAGAGAATAATCCACAAAATTACTTGATGCATGGTGAGAGCTTGATCTTGTTCTACCAAGTAAAGGTGCACTCAATTTGTTGTCCTGCAAAGTTTGTTTCAGCCACTTTGGCATAGATTGTGCACTCTTGATAGACATGCGTTCATTATGTAAAACATCCTCAATATGTACATCACACGTGGGCTGAATTTCATGCTCAGTTTCAGCCATAATTTGATGCAAATGTTCAGCCATATGTGGCTGGAAATTTCCAACAGTTTTGGCAATTTTTGGCTGAATTTTTTCAGCCATGTTTGGCTGGAAATTCTCTGCATTTTCAGCCCTATTTGGCTGGAATTTTTCATCCCTTTGAACCTCAGTTGGCTAGTCTACATGGCCATAGTCAAGTGCACCATTTTGGAACAAAGGCATGAGTGTATCGAACACATCTTGTGAGCTAACTGTTGGTAGTTTTTTGCATTCAACTAGAGGGAAAATTGAATTTTCAGCAAATACCACCTCTCGACTCACAATAATTGTGTTCGTCAATGGATGGTACAACCGATATCCCTTACTTTCAGCACTATAACCAACAAATATACATTTCTTTCCCTTGTCATCAAGTTTGTGACGTTGTTGTGATGGCACAAGAGCATATGCCAAACAACCAAACACACGCATATGACTAACCATAGGCTTATGACCATTCCAAGCCTCATAAGGAGTGATGACTCTCAATGCTTTTGCAGGGCAGCGATTCAACACATAATTTGCACACATGACCGCTTCCATCCAAAACTTATGAGGAAGATGCTTTCCTTTAACCATACATCGTGCCATTTCAAGTAAAGTTCTATTTTTACGCTCGGCAACACCACTTTGTTGAGGTGTATATGGCACCATACATTGGTGTGAAATACCTCTTTCACGAAGAAAAGCATTAAACTCATGTGACATGTACTCACCACCACGATCCGTGCGTAGAGTCAAAAGCTTTTGTGAAGAAAAATTTTCAGCCATAGCTAAAAATGCTTTGAAGCAAGAAAATACCTCATTCTTTGCTTTCATAGGATACACCCATGTATGGCGAGTAGCATCATCAATGAAGGTAACAAAATATACATGCTTCCCAAAAGATGGAGTCTTGACCGGACCACATACATCACTATGAACAAGTTGCAATTTTCTTGTAGTGTGTGTGTGACTATCTTTTGGAAAAGAAGCATGATGCATTTTTCCAAGAATGCAACCTTCACATGCATGCTTTTCAATGGACTCAAGTGTAGGCAAGCCAATAACCATGTCCTTCTTTTGCAAGTAAAGCAAACTATTGAAGTTTAAGTGACCAAAACGAGCATGCCAAAGCTCCATTTCAGCCATGGAAGAAGTATGAGCAACCAAGGCATTCGAGGCAGCCCTCTTGTATGTATCCATGCGATACAAACCATCACATAATGTACCGAACATCACGATAACATCGCCATTGCTAAAATCATGAACCATACACTTATCATCAACAAAGTGTACATGAAGTCCAACTTTGGCAATCAACGGAACTGAAATTAAGTTCTTCTTAATACCGGGCACATACAATGCATTTTTCAAGAGAATCACACCTTCATTTGCAGCTGTAAGCTCAATTTCTCCTACTCCAATGATAGGATAAGAGGCATTGTTTGCACACACCACATGTCCTCCTTTAGGTGCATATTTCAAAGAGGCAAAAAATATTTTGCATGATGTTATGTGCTTTGAAGCACCACTATCAAAGAACCAATCCGAATCAACCTCACTCACAACCATACATTTAGAATGTAAAGAAGCATCATAATGACATGTAACAACACATGCCCAAAAATCTTGAGACATGTTAGCTTCATCATTCTTTGCATTTGCTGAATTTTCAGCAATAGACATGCCCGATTCCTTCTTCTTTTCATTGCGTTTAGCAAGCTTTCTACACTCATCAATAGTATGACCAGCCTTCCGGCAATATTTGCATCTCTTCTTCTTTTGCAAATCACCATCATTAGAGGAATGAGTGGAAGAGGAAGCTTGAGGCTTTGGTTTTGATGAACCCAAAGCTGAACCATACTTGCTTTTCCCCTTTTGTGAGATAGCAAGTGCTTGCGTTCCCTCAATCAAACCACTCCTATTCACTCTAGATTTCTCTTCTTGCAAAAGAAGAGACACAACCTCATCAAATGCATACATATTAGGATTTCCTTTTGCAACCAACCGGAGTGTAGTAGCAAAGCTTTGAAAAGATTCTGGTAATCCTTTCAACAATGTAGAAATGAGTGATGCATCCGGAATGATCTCATCTATGTTTGCCAATTGCTATTTCAAGTCCTTGATGCGTGTCACATACACATCCACCGACTCATTTTCAGCCATACATACATCCTCAAGTTGCTTCCTCAAGTATGCAACACGTGCTTCATTACGCACGACATACAAAGAAGCAAGAGTGTCCCATGCCTGTCTCGATGTAGAACATGACTGAATGTGTGGAACTATATGACGCTTCACTGAAAGCGCAATCAAAGCATGAGCTTGAGCATCTTTTCCATCCCATCTAAGCTGCTCCTGTGTAGGTGGAGAAGGAGAAACCACTGTACTCGAAGAAGAAGCTCCATCTGTGACAGTAGACTGTGAAGTAGAAGCACCTGCCGATCTTCGATCTACATCTGCCACTATGTTCCAAAGTTGTTTTGCAACAAGAACATGCTTCATCATGTAAGACCACATCGGATAGTTGGTCCCATCAAGCTTATCTTCAGCTTGAAGCATGCCAAACAAGTCATTGCTGCCCGCCATTTCACTAAGGAACAAGAATGTGACAAAATCTTCACTTCGATGAAAGCTGAAATGAGTACTGAAATTTCAGCTCACAAACCGTCACTCTGATGGCAATTCTGACTGCACGAATGGCTTCGAAATGGGGGTAAAACCCCAGCGCACTTGGTGGAAATGTTTTTGGGCTGCTGAAATTCACACTTCTATGCTCCGAAGTCGATTTGCACTGTTAAAGTGCACGCGCGTCGCGACGTGAAAAACCGAAACTTGAGAAGAAGCTGAACCTGCTCTGATACCAGTGTTGGGTGTGTGTAGAAGTGCGAGAGACACACAAGAAGCACACACAAGGAGCACAAATGCAGCAATACACACAGAGAAGACGATGGCTGGAATAGCTCTCTCTATTGATCGATGAACTGAACTGAAGTAAGAGCTGAATAATATCCCTAAGTACAAAGTACCACCACATATGAGAGTATCAAGTATGTGGTAACATGGGGGAAAAACCTCTAGCCAGCACTAGAGTAAAAAGTGCCCATGTATAGGGAAAAGGTTCACATCAAAGCTACTTGAGAAACATATAAGTGTAACATTGATCATGTCTCCAATGTTCTCCATTTTCCTTCACAAGACCAATTTTTCAATTTCATATCATCAAATCATGTTATAGCATGATTTTTAACAAATTAATGATAAAAAAACTTATTATTCATGAAAAAAGGGCAGAGCACATTTAAGAAAAGCTAGTACCATCACTAAAACCATTTCTTTGTACAAACATGATTTACAATAACTATCTTCTAGATAAAGATAGAATGGCTCTTAAGGTTATTTTGTGTACAAAATTGCAAATTTTACAACAAAGGTCATATAAATATCTTTCAACATATGTTGGAAGTAATGGGCTAAATATCAAGATAGATACAAAAATCTATACATTTTGGAGCCTTCACCTTTTTTATTTTTGTTCTTTCTGGAACTCTCACTTCTTTGCTTATTCTTGGGGACATGCTTCAATGGACAACGAACAAGAGGTCTTTTTTTCTTATCTTTAGTATTCTTATGTCCTGATGATGGAGGCAATGGAGGAGAGTCTAGATCATAAGGACAGATAGCATCTTTTAAGATGGCATAAATTGCTTTTCCTCTGACCAAAATGATCCATGCATCTAGGTAGTAAGATAGATTTAGATCTGAACTATAAAATCTATGCTCCAAGAACCTCACTGCATTGGCAATTACTCTCCATCTACATGATGTAGTGTCTTTCTGTAGTGGCACATGAATTTGCATATAGCCAAACATTTTTTCTTCATTCAATTTGCTTGGATATTTCTGATCAATGTGCATTTTCAAAAGTTTGAAGACACTACATATCACAATGCATGGCAATAAATAAATACCACAATGCATTCACTTAGCTAAATAAACATTAGAATGCATGGCAATAGAAGTGTGAACTTAGAGTTTATAGTTACCATGTTGTGCTTGGAGAGAATTCATGCATAAGGCTTGGTATTCAACAAAATCAATAATTATAGGACTCCAATAACCCTTGAAAATGTGACATATGCCCATTAATAAAACCACCAAGAAAGGAATGACTTTATAAGAAAAATAGAAATGAAAACTTACTTTTCAATATATTGATAAACTATATATAGTATCTCCTCACTAAAATTCTTGAGAAAATGATCAATTTCTCCATGCTTGAATAATATACACTGAGTCACAAGGGGATCCGAAATAAAGACCTTCCTTGAGGCTCGCTCCTCACATTGCTAGAGTAAGACCCTATAATATAAAATCATCAGCAAATGCATCAAGAAGATCAAGTATTGATAAAATGCAGCATATTATGGATTGAAAAATACCTGAGAGCTATATTAACAATGCTTTGAGAGGTTTCAACATTGAAGTCTCTCAACATTTTGTTGTCTTCAGGCCTAATGTCAAGCAGGAAGTCATCTTCCCATGGCATTGAAGCATCGACAATTACCTAGCCATCTCGTTTCTTTGAAAGCTCTAAATTAGCCTTCTTCAGCCTCTGAATGTCCTCAAGGATAATAGATTATTTTGTCATAAGATTCATCCTTCTCTTCTCCTCCTCAATCTCTGCTGCATTTCTTGTTGAATGGTCATGAGAAGGGATCTCTTCAATTTTGACTATGGATGGCTTAGGCTTTCTTGCTGGAGGTATATTAAGAATATCAAAAAATTTCTGATCATGCTTGTCAAGAGGTATAATGGCTTTATCAAACTTGTATCTTAGCCTCGACACAACAACATAGTCCTTGGCCATAAGTGTCACCCTATGAAAATGTGCTACACAAAGATTAACATTATTCATGAAATCAATTGCAAAATCTTGAGCTGCTTCTTGCAAGCATAGAAGAGCCTAGGTGTGCCATTTGACATTCATAGATGAAGTAATCTTCAACAAAGATCAAAGATTAGCAAAGATCTCTTTAACTACTCTCATAAAAGGAATCCTTGGGATGAGAAGCCCCACAATTTTCTGAGCTCTTATGATTTCCCCTAGTGATTTGACATGATATTTAACTCTCTTTTTGCCATATGTTTTCTATGGATCAACCTTATCTTGGCTATTTATGGTCTCTGGAGTAGGTCCTTTCCCCTCTGGAACACATCCCCCATGCTCTTTGTTCTAAGGGTATAACTTCCTAGTTGTCCTCGTGAACCTAACCATGATCAACTCTATCTCAGATTGTTTGTTGACACACATTAGAAGTCTTAAAACATCTCACGAAGTGCAGAATGCACTTGAAGCCTTCTTCTCTTCAAGTACAAAGGCCAAGAAACATCAACTATGGCTTGACTTTACAACTCTCAAGAAATCTCCCAAACAAAATGTGACTGATTTTGTCAAAAAGCTCAAGGACATAGCCGATCAGTTGGGAAGCATTGGAGAAGTAACACATGAAGAACAAATTGTAAGACAGGTCATCAATGGCTTGAAGGTAGATGACAAGTCAGTAGCATTCACCACAGCTATAGATCTATACATGGATGTGCATATACCAGATTTCAATACACTCATATGACAACTACTTACTCAAGAGGCCAAGCTTATCAAGAAAGTAGAAAGCTCCAAAGGTAATCAATCTTCTGCTTTGTACACTGATAAAAGCAAGTCCAAAGAAAACAAAGGAAGAGGAAAGAAAGTGTATGATGAAGTAGGTACACATCAAGCTAACTATGCAGGTAGAGGAAGACATGGTAGAGGTAGAGGCAGAGGAGGAAAACAAGGCAGGGGGAGATCCCAAGACTCTAATTCATGCTCTATTTGTGGATTAACTAACCATACAACTGAAAATTGCTTTAGGAATTCTAGGAATCAAAGAGGTAGAGGCTACAATAGAGGAAGTTATGGCTCCTCAACAATTACCATGGAAACCACAACAATTAAAACCATTCAAAATATCAAGGAGGAAATAGGGAAAGAAGAGACTTCAATAACTACACAAAAGACTCAATACAAGAGGACTCATGGCTAATGATGAATATGGCCATGCCACAAGTTAAATCTGATGAGCATGTTTTCTATATAGATTTAGGTTGTTCCAATCATGTGACAGGAAATGTGGACCTCCTATCAGATTTAGAAGATCCTAGGAACAATCATGAGGTACAAACAAGAGATGATACAAGACACCTTCTGGAGAAAGTAGGAAATGTTTAAGCACCTAATGGAAACATCAACTTAATCAGTAAGGTACTCTATGTCCCAACCATTACAAATAATTTGATAAGTGGTGGGCAGATAGTAGAATAAGAGTTGCAAGCCAGGTTCATAAGAGGAGGATCATTTGTTGCAAATCCAAGTCAGACACTAGAAACATGCTCTCTTTAACTATGGTAGTCAAACACTCACAGAATCGGAAGTATGGCACAAAAGGTTAGCACATATTGGTGAAAGATCATTAAAGCAAATTAGTAGGGACCAAAGTGTACTTGGATTCCCTAACTTGTCAAAACAACACATGATTTATAAGTGTAGTGCATGTGAATTTGGAAAGTCTCACAGGTTACCATTCATGAAGAAAGGATATATGCATGGAGATCTCTTGGATTTGATTCATACAGATGTATGGAGACCTAGCAAGGATGCTTCAATATTAGGATCAATGTATTATGTCTCCTTCGTTGATGATTGGAGTAGATGATTTCATGCTTCAAAAGATATTTTGATCTTGTGGAGAATCAAACAGGTAAAACATTAAAAATGCTAAGGTGAGATGGAGGGGGAGATTACTTCTCGTATGAATTTGACACTGTTCTTCAAGAGATGGGAATCAAAAGAGAGATCACTACAAGATACATTCCTGAGCAAAATTGAGTGGCAGAGAAAAGGAATAGGGCAATTGTTGAAGCTGCAAGGTCTATGCTAAATGAGAAGCACTTACCTAATTACTTTTGGGTTGAGACTATATCCACAACCGCTTATTTGATTAACAGGTTACCTTCAAAATCACAGATGAAATGACACCATATGAGGCTTGGAATGGAAGAAGACCAAGCTTGGATCATTGTAAGATTTTTGGATGTATTGTTGATGCTCATCTTCCTTCATAGGTTAGAGGAAAGATGGATCCCAACAAAAAGTTGAGTATTCATTAGATATGATAACAATCAAAAGGGCTAGAGATTATACAACCCAACAACCAAAGGATTCTTGGTGAGTAGAGATGTAGTATTTGATGAGAATAGTTCTTGGTATGAAGATTCATGTAGAAAGGTCAACCTATCTTATGATCTTGAAGAAGATTTTCCAAAACTTGTTAAGGATAATTCTTCTAAAGTTGAAGAGCAAGATACCTCAGAAGATGATCAAGCAACTCAGTATGAAAAAATCAAAACATGGAAGTCTAAAGGTAAAGCAAAAGTGCAAGAACTTGGACAAGAGGCAGAATCATCACATCATGGCCTAAGAAGGTCCATGAGGAAGAAAAGAAAACCTGAAAGGTATGGGTTTGATACTTCTCTAGTCACTAATCATTCAATCTATTTAGCACAAGACATAAATCAAGAGGAACCCTCAACATTTGAGGAAGCAAAGAAGAAATCAGAATGGAGGCATGCAATGGAAGAAGAAATTGAAGCTCTTGAGGAGAATGACACTTGGGAATTGGTTCCCAAGTCTCGATAAATGAAACTGATATGCTCAAGATGGATCTACAAATTGAAGAAGAACTCAAATGGCTCCATTAACAGGTATAAGGCAAGGCTTGTGGCAAAAGGCTTTACAGAAATTTAGGGAATTGATTATGAGGAGACCTTCTCTCTTGTGGAAAAGATGCCTACTATTAGGGTCTTTCTTAGTATTTCCTCTTCCAAGAATTGGAAGATACTTCAATTGGATGTAAAAAATGCATTTCTTAATGGATGGATAACAGAAGAGGTATATATGGCACAACCACTTGGTTTTGAGAATCACATATATCCTGATTATGTGTGTAAACTTAAAAAAGCTTTATATGGACTCAAAAAAGCTCCAAGGGCTTGGAATCACACGCTTGTTGCATTCTTGCATGACAAAGGATTTCAACCTAGCAAGGTAGATCCATCACTCTTCATAAAAAGGAGTAATTCTGATGTCATCTATTTGTGTGTGTATGTAAATAATATTATAGTTACAGGAAATGATATAGATGCATAAAAAGAATCAAAGAACAAATGAGAGAAGAATTCAAGGTAAGTGATTTGGGTTCGCTTACCTACTTCCTAGGATGGAAGTTGTCTACAAAGATCATGGTTTGTTTCTCACTCTTGGAGCACCTCAAGATGTCTTACCTTTGCAGGTTCAAAACTTGTCTCATTGTCATCGAAGAAGCAACCCACAGTTGCACTCTCTTCTACTAAAGCTGAATACAAAGGTCTTGCCATAGTTACTCAAGAAGCAATGTGGATGAAGATACTATTCAAAGATCTTGGTTTGGAGATTGGAACTCCAAGTATCTTTGGTGATAATATGAGCTCTATTCACATGGCTGCCAATCCAATTTTTCATGCAAGGACTAAACATATTGAAGTACATTATCACTATGTAAGAGAGAAGATTGTCAGCAAGAAATTTTAGTTAACTTATGTGTCCACTCATCAACAATGTGCAGATATTTTAAACAAAGCATTGGATGGTAGAAAGCTTTGCAAATTCAAAAGTATGCTTGGTTTGTAGGTAATCTTGGAGGGTTTAAGACCTCAAGATCACTTCACTTGAGGGGGAGCTATTGGAACAAGTCCATGGCAAATCCAAGTGATGGTTTGAGTCATCAAAAGTCTTAGAAATTTAAATGAAATGTCAACTCCTCGTAGAGTTCACTTGTGAAGTCCCTCTTGATATTTTTGAGTACTTACTTGGTGTAAAAGTAAAGGAATCTAAGTGGTTGAGTCCACTTGATGAGTAAGAAGGAGAAGAGCCACGAATTTGTGATTGAGTAAGTAGGAGAATCAATCACTAAAAGATTGGAGAGTGATTTTAGCAGAGATTCAAATTCAACATTAGGCTCCAAACACGACTATATCTATGTGGCCTTTTATTTGCATTTTTCGTACCTCCATGTGTAGGGCTTCATGCCATATGAGAGTGTGGTTTGAAGGCACACCTATGTACCAGTAAGTCCATTGTACTTTAGAATCAATATACATTCATTTTCATGATCATTTGTGTCCATAACATTATGATTTTGCAAGCATACTGTTCACTGCCATATCTCTTAGTTTTCTCAGCCAGATTGCAAAGATGATTTCTCTACGCTTGATGCATCATTTTTAGTGATTTAAGTTGGTAAAATTTTCTCCTTAAGTCTGCTATATAGTCAAAACGTTTCATTGCAATTGAAATTTTCAATCATGAGCTATGTTGATTTGAAGTCCCCTATATGTCTTCATATTCTACTTCTTTGTCAGCACTCCATCAAACACAGTGGTATCAGAGCAATGTTGGACAACATGGCAGATGGATTTCCTTCATTAGTTGACAAATTGGATAGAGATAACTAATCAGCCTAATCATGAAGGATGGAAGCTTATCTTCAACGTAGGAATTTATATGTTTATATAGTTGGAGATGAAGGTATGCTAAGTTTTAGGAACAAAGGTCAACCAACACAAGAAGAGCAAGGAAGATTGAGCACATGGTGCTCCAAGGATGCACTTGCAAGGTCTTATCTCCTCAACTCTATCTCAGATTTTTTGTTGCCTCACATTAGAAGTTGTAAAAAAATCTCATGAAGTTTGGAATGCACTTGAAGCCTTCTTCTCTTCAAGTACAAAGTCCAGGAAACATCAACTATGGCTAGACTTTACAACTCTTAAGAAAGCTCCCAAACAAAATGTGACTGGTTTTGTCAAAAAGCTCAACGACATAACAGATCAGTTGGGAAGCATTGGAGGAGTAATATATGAAGAAAAAATTATAAGACAGGTCATCAATGGCTTGAAGGCAGATGTCAAGTGGGAAGCATTCACCATATCTAGGAATCTATACATGGATATGCATGTACCATATTTCAATACACTCATAGGACAACTCTTATTTAAGAGGCCAAGCTTATCAACAATGGAGAAAGCTCCAAAGGTAATCAATCTTCTCCTTTCTATACTGATAAAAGAAAGTCCAAAGAAAATAAAGTAAGAGGAAAGAAAGTGGATGATTAAGCAAGTACACATCAAGCTAACCATGGAGGTAGAGGAAGACATGGTACAGGTAGAGGCAGAGGAGGAAGACAAGGCAGGGGGAGATCCCAAGACTCTAATTCATGCTGTATTTGTGGATTAACTAACCATACAACTAAAAATTGCTTTAGGAATTCCAAGAATCAAAGAGGCAGAGGCTACAATAGAGGAAGTTATGGCTACTAAAGAGGAAGTTTCAAGAAATACCATGGCAACCACAACAATTACAACCATTCAAAGTATCAAGGAGGCACTAGGGGAAGAAGAGACTTCAATAACTACACACAAGATGCAAATCAAGAGGACTCATTGCCAATCATGAATATGGCCATGCCACAAGATAAATCTGATGACCTTGTTTTCTACATAGATTTAGGTTGTTCCAATCATGTGGTAGAAAATGTGGCCCTCCTATCAGATTTAGAAGATTCAAGGAACAAGCATGAGGTACGAAAAGGAGATGATGCAAGACACCTTGTGAAGAAAGTAGGAAATGTCAAAGCACCTGATGGAAACATCAACTTACTTAGTAAGGTACTCTATGTCCCTACCATTACAAAGAGGAGGAGCATTTGTTGAATATCCAAGTCAAGGGTTTAGGAGAATTGCAAAAGGTGAAAAGACAGGTAGATTGTTCACATTTGAATTAGAAGACACTAGAAACATTGCTCTCTTTAATTATGGTAGTCAGACACTCACAAAATTGGAAGTATGGCATAAAAGGTTAGCACATATTGGTGAAAGATCATTAATACAAATTTGCAGGGACCAAAGTGTACTTGGACTCCCTAATTTCTCAAAACAACACATGATTTATAAGTGTTATGCATGTCAATTTAGAAAGTCTTAGAGGTTACCATTCATGAAGAAAGGATATATGCATGGAGATCTCTTGGATCTGGTTCATACAAATGTATGGGGACCTAGCAAGGATGCTTCAACATCATGATCAAGGTATTATGTCTCCTTCATTGATGATTGCAGTAGATGAACTATATTACACTTTTTGAAACACAAAGATGAAATCTTTTCATGCTTCAAAAGATATTTGGCTGTTGTGGAAAATCAAACAGGTAAAACATTAAGAAGACTAAGGTCAAATGGAGGGGGAGAGTACTTCTTGCATGAATTTGACTCCTTGCTTCAAGAGAAGGGAATCAAAAGAAAGATCACTACAAGGTACACTCTTGAGCAAAATAGAGTGATATATAAAAGGAATAGGACAATTGTTGAAGCTACAAGGTCTATGCTAAATGAGAAGCATTTACCTAATTACTTATGGGTTGAGGCTATATCCACAACCACTTATTTGATTAACAAGTTACCTTCAAAATCACTTGATGGCATGACACCATATGAGGCTTGGACTCTGGAAGAAGAACAATCTTGGATCATTGTAAGATTTTTGGATGTATTCCTTATGCTCATGTTCCTTCATAGGTTAGAGGCAAGATGGATCCCAAAGCAAAAGTTGTGTATTCATTGGATATGACAACAATCAAAAGGGCTAGAGATTATACAACCCAACAACCAAAGGATTCTTGGTGAGTAGAGATGTAGTATTTGATGAGAATAGTCTTGGTATGAAGTTTCTTGTAGAAAGGTCAACCTACCTTATCATCCTGAAGAAGATTTTCCAAAACTTGTTAAGGATAATTCTTCTAAAGTTGAAGAGCGGGATACCTCAGAAGATGATGAAGTCAATCAGTATGAAAAACTCAGAACGTGGAAGTATAAAGGTAAAGAAAAAGTGCAGGAACTTGGACAAGAGGTAGAATCATCACATCATGGCTTAAGAAGGTCCATGAGGGAGAAAAGAAAACCAGAAAGGTATGGGTTTGATACTTCTCTAGTCACTAAACATTCAATCTATGTAGCACAAGACATAAATAAAGAGGAACCCTCAATGTTTGAGGAAGCAAAGAAGAAATAAAAATGGAGGTATGAAATGGAAGAAGAAATTGTAGCTCTTGAGGAGAATTACACTTGGGAATTGGTTCCCAAGTTTCCATCAATGAAAGTGATAGACTCAAGATGGATCTACAAATTGAAGAAGAACTCAAATGGCTCCATTAACAGGTATAAGGCAAGGCATGTGGTAAAAGGATTTGCACAAACGCAAGGAATTGATTATGGGGAGACCTTCTCTCCTATGGCAATGATGCCTACTATTAGGGTTTTTCTTAGTATTCCCTCTTCCAAGAATTGGAAGATACTTCAATTGGATGTAAAAAATGCATTTCTTAATGGACGGATAACTGAAAAGGTATATATGGCACAACCACTTGGTTTTGAGAATCACATATATCCTAATTATGTTGTTAAACTTAATAAATCTTTGTATGGAATCAAACAAGCTCCAAGGGCTTGGAATCAGAGGCTTGTCTCATTCTTGAAGGACAAACGATTTCAACCTAGCAAGGCAGATCCATCACTATTCATAAAAAGGAGTAATTCTGAAGTCATCTATTTATGTATGTATGTAGATGATATTATTCTTACAGGAAATGATACAAATGGCATGAAGAGAATCAAATAACAGATGAGAGAAGAATTCACGATAAGTGATTTGGGTTCAATTACCTACTTCCTAAGATTGGAAGTTGTCTACAAAGATCATGGTTTGTTTGTCACTCAAAGAAAGTAAATTAAAGACATGTTGGTAAATATCAAGATGCAAGATTGCAAGATTGCAGGTACTCTAATGGAGGTTAATCATAAATTGAGTTCACATGAAGGTGAACTCATAGAATATGTGATAGGTTATCAAAGCCTTGTGCGTAGTTTGAACTATGCCACATTGACAAGGGTAGATATATGTTATAGTGTGAGTTGTTGGAAGAGATGGATGGATACCTCAAGGAAGTGAGGCGGTACTGCTCGAAGTTGCTTTGTTCCTACACTAAATCACTTTAGAGTTTGATAGTAGGCCCTTTTATCTTGAAAATGACACCAAGAAAATAGATATGTACTTTGAAGTAGATGCTTGAAACAATTGAATCAAAACAAACTACTTCACAAATAGCTAGTGTCACAAAACTTGCTATTTTGGTCTATACACCTACTGGTTATTTTTCTTAGTGCTCACAGTACAGTAATAATGATTAAATTCCTCTTGAGGCCACAAAAGCTCCACATTTATTGAACCTAACTTGCAAACCCTTTTCCACTATCTGTCCAACGCTCATCAAATTCTTTGTGATAGTAGGTACATAAAGAACTCTGCTCAATAGATTTCTATTCCCATCAGAAGTTTTGACTTTACCTACCTTGACAATTGAATGCTTGGTATCATCACCTGTTTGCACTTGGTGCTTTCCTTTGGGCTCTTCAAGATCAGAAAGGAGAGCTACATTGCCTGCTACATAGTTTGAACAACCTGAGTCAATATAGAAGAGGTGCTCATCATTGATACCTTGTTTTGATGTCATGTTCATAATGAGAAGAGAATCCTCTTGATCCTTTGTATAACTGTTGAAGTCTTTTCTTGATTTGTATCCTCCTTGATAATTGTTGTTGTAGCCATGGTTGTAGCCTTGATTATGGTTGAATCTTCCTCTTGATTGTGAGTAGACACCTCTTTGAAATCCTCTTCCTCTCACTCATCTATTGTGTGATTAGACAGTCCACATATATTGCATGGGGAAGAGTTGAAAGGTCTCCCCCTAACTTGCTTACGTCCTCTTCCCCTTCCTCTTGAATTCCTCCCTCTTCGTGCATAATTAGCTTGAGAAGTAGTACCTTCATCTTCAACCTTTTTTGTCTTTCCTTTATCTTTAGACTTTCCTTTATCTCTGTAGAGGGCAGAAGAATTGTTACCTCTTGATGGTTTACCATTCTTATTGAGCTTGGCTTCATGGGTAAAAAGTTGTCCCATGAGTGTGGTAAGATCTGGGATTTGCATGTCCATGTAGAGGTCCATAGCGATTGTGAAAGCTTCCCACTTATCATCTGCCTTGATGCCATTGATTATCTGTCTCACTATTTGCTCCTCTTCAATCTTCTCTCCTATGCTGACAATATGAGCTCTATTCACTTGGCTTCCTATCCAATTTTTCATGCAAGGATTAAACATATTTAAGTACATTATTACTATATAAGAGAGAAGATTGTCAACAAGGAAATTCAGTTAACTTATGTGTCCACTCATCAACAATGTGCATCTATTCTAACGAAAGCATTGGATGTTGTTGACGACACAACATATATTTCTTGGATCCACTCTTTTTCATAATCATTGTACCTTTTTCACCTCTCATTCAGTTGAATAAGCACTCTTGTATAGGTGTGTGTGAGTGCCACACTAGAGAATAAGTGGGATTCATTCTCCATTCAGTTTAGAAATCCCAAATAGCATGCTTTTTTGCCATTTTGTATATAAAGAGGTCTCCACCTCTCATTTTGGGAGAGCTTTTCTAGAAGTAGTGAGGTAATGCTAGTTTGTAGTTAGACTCTAGCTCTTTTGTCTTCATGATGTGCATGCGTACTTGTTCTCTTCTTGTCTAATGCTTGTGACACATTGATGTGCAATTACGTTGCAATTATGCTTATGATTATGATTACGTGCATCATTTGCTTGTTAATCGTGCATTGATGAAGTGCCATTACATCTGCTGAGTGCTTCTATGCAAATGTTTGGGTCTCATGAGATGCTTCCCGGACTGACAAGTATGAGTTGTGATGCTACAACGTCAACAACTTTTGGCACCATTTCCGGGGAACGTTCTCTTATCACTTACGTGATGGCTTTTGGCATGAAAAAGATGTGTATGCAAGCTTTTCATGATGATTTTTGAGTTCTTCATTTTGATATGCTCTTGTGAGCATTTGTGGCTTGAAAGATTAACAATAACTTGTTGAGATGAGCCACTTTTGGTGTGATGAAAGTCCCTTATTTGGGTGACTAATCTACCATGTGTGGTGATTCTTCAAGTCACGAGTAGGATAGTGGTTTTTCAAAATTTTTAGTTTATTATGTTGATTCTTTCTATGAACTATTTTGGTTATTTCCCTAATCATGTGTAAAGAAGTTTCTTTGGGTTCTTTTCCAAGTTTCAATTAGATTTTTGGCTCATCATCTTCATCAACAAGCACTTTAGGTTTCCTTAGAGTTTAGAGGAGTAAAAACGCAGAGTGTTGGTATCCGTGGAAATGTTTGGAAACATGCTCAACGAGAACCACGGCAATTAAGAAAGATGCAAGCTCAACAACCTCATTGGGATAGTACGTGTCTATCTTGGAGTGCTGATAGATTAAGGATGGGGAATTCATCTGGAAGTCAATGATCATGATGCTCTCCCCCCGTAGATATTGTGAATCAAGCAGTAAGTGTGCGTGTGCTGGTTGCAGCATGCAATGGCCACAAAACTTCAACATCGAATGCAAGATCTTGAGAAGGGCAAGGATCTAAGATGGGAGAATACTCTGAATGCGGTGCTTAGTTGGCCCTTAGTCGGCCGTCTGATGAGAAGATCTATGATGATCCATGGCTTTTTGAAGCAAAGCGGAAAGAGAGATAAATGCAAACAGTAGAAGCGGTAAAGAAAATTGGCAAAGAGAGAGAAGAAACTCCTACATCCAGCGGTTTAAGGATCATGGTGACTTCATAGGAAGAGTTTAGAGAGACCTGGTCGACGAATGGAGAGCCTAAAAGAGGACGGTTTATGTAGCAGCAACAACTGCACGGGAGGGTTGAAATTGGAAGGATGAGACACAATACACTATCGCACAACCTACTAAAACACGCAACAAACATAAGTAGAGTGAAGGGACAAAGCGAGAAGAGATGCAGAGAGTCAAGGAGAAGAGCTTCTTGATAGATCAGGGATTCCTTCTCCTCCTGATCTGTTGCCACTATGCGATGTCATATAACTGAGAAAGGATTTCTTTATGATAATATATATGGTCCAATATCATTTGAGTGCAAACCAGGGCGATTCGCAACATAGGAGAAGCACGAGATTAGGTTGTGGTACTTTTTATCAGAGATTTTCTTCAGGAAGGGTAGTGGTGTCGGAGGGCAAGATGCTTTAGTAGGCACTGTGCCTATTTTCCGTTATTCAATTCAATTGACACCTGTTCATAGCTCCAAATGATTAGATGGGAGTAGCGGACAAAAAAGAACACAGGTGGGCAGGTATTACTAAGGTATGAGAGATTCAGTGAGGGGAATACACAGCCTCATAATAGACTTAACAAGTAAATTTGCAAGCAGGGCTCTAATGGACTTTTCTAGATTATTTAAGTCTGGAATTTAATCAAGCACCACTATGTCATCAGAAAGCAGCCCATGGCGACCCAATGATTGGAACAAGGTTACAGGGGAAGCCATCGAAATGATTCACTTAGCCAGACTAGGAATGTTACAAAGGGGTTCAGAGTATTCAAGTCTCTTGCACATGTGGAGCAGGAGGTGCCAAAGCTTGTGAGATTGCTAAACAAACAACTATGGAAGAAAGCTCTTAAAACTGAGGTGGGAGCGTTTTTTGTATTGAAAGAGCTGGGGAGAATTTGTCCATCATCTATCATTGAGCGGTATTACCAAATTACTACAGGAGCTCAGAGAATAAGTGGAGAGTTGTCAAAGAAGTGCGGCCAAGTATTTCTTTGACTTCTAGCTGTGACTTCAGGCCATTTGTTCAACCCATCTATGGTGCTATTCTGAAGCAGATCACAACATAGGATCAAGAATAAGAAGGGAGAATGTGCCATTTACTGTATGGGCTTGGTGATTGGAATGATGGGTGGCCTCGAATCAGAGCTTGGATCTGACCTACCAGTTTGCTGGTGCATCCTAGAAATGAAATAACCTGCCTTGTTATTGCTAAGGCATATGCCAATATTTCAGAGTAGTCTTTAAGAATTGACCTCACCTATGTTCTAGATGATCATCGACTTGACGACATTTATGAGGATAGTAAAGATGAATACAGTAATTGTGAAGCCGTCAGTTGGCAAGTCTGGTATGCTGCTCTAAAGTGCCTTTGAGCTTTCATGAAATCAAGACTAGGTATTACTTGCTTTATGCAAATGGGATGGAGTTGTAACTACTCTCACCACTTCAATACAAATCTCTATCTCTCAGCCTTCACAACAACAGAAGTAGAAATGCCATTTGTCCAAAGTGTTAAACTCAAGAAACCAGAGGAACCTGCTAGAGGCGTCGAGAAGAGATGGCAATGCGAGATATTTTTGTGGACTTGGTCAAGGAACCGCTCCTTCTAACCAAGGAGCAAGGGTAAAAGAGAGTTCAAAAGTCGAAAGGATGGATTTAATGGTTCTAATGGATAAGGTTTGGATCTGGAAACACCACTTTAGTGAAAGGATTTGACAAGTTGCAGGATGAAGATTTGGTTCATAGTTCCGAACAGAATCTCTGCATTTCATATTTGGAAGTCATGTTTCTGGAGTCAAGAATGAAGGTCTATGAGCAGGGCACATTGGTAAAACCTCTCCGTCTATATACATCCCTGAGCAGTACTCGAGTTTCAATGGCATGCTTATGGGGAAGAAGGTACAGCTTACACTTGGGTTTAACCAAGCTAAAAGGGAGAATCGCAATTGTGGAATATTTGCATTGGCATGGAAGGCTTATCAAGGCATATCGGTGAGTGGGTGTAGTGCTTCACATAGCAGATGTAGGCCGAGGTGTTGATGTGACGGATATTATGAAGCTAGGTGAGCTAGGAGTTGGTGTTCTCAATAACAATAAATTGGTTTTAGGATATATAAGAATTTATGCGGATGAAAACACTAGGCGTGAATGGTGGGATATAACAGGCGACAAGAGCAAAATGCCTTTGGAGAAGTTCAGTTTTTAGGTGTAGGACCGCTAGGATCATTCTGGAAACTCTACAAGGAAGGAGTTGCAATATGCTTTGCGTGACCATTTTTTGGCTCTCTGTAGCATTACTATACTTAGAGCCATTGCCACTAGAAACTTCCTAGGGGATTGTGATATTTTCAAAGGAGTTATCAGGAAATGCAAAAGGTAAGGGCCCAAGGGCATTTTTGGGTCTTGGCTGAAGCAAAACTTTGGGATCATCCACCTTTTATAACTCTTACCTCCAAGTCAAGTTGACGTTTCTGAATAGGATGATGATGATGATGGCAATGTGCAGTGGCTTACTAATACTTCTGTCCTAGTTTCTTAGCAACGTATCAAGGAGCAATTAACCTAAGCAACTAGTGAGATGGTAATGCTAGAATCTGTCAAGTTCAGAGAAGGCTGCAAAGCCCAAGCAAAAGGAATTGGTATTAATGGTCACTCTGGCATTGAACTGAATGAAGGCGATATGACAGCTCTCAATGAGCCAAGCCTGCATGACAAGTTGGTTAAATGGTTCAAAGATGGACTTGCTAGTGGCTGTGATGCAAGCAATTTAACAGGATGTTTGGATTGCTTATTTTGAAGCCTTATTTGAAGGTGTCACTAAGGGGCTATCTAAACCAGTGCAGAAGAAGAAATCGTATCTATCTAATGGAAGATGAGCACAGCCAAGAGCTATTGCTAGGTGCATTTGAGGCTCACTTTATTACCTTGCCCTCTGAATGTAGGAAGGAGGTCGAGAGTGCAGGTTCACTTAAAGAGTTTTATGCCTTAGATCTCTTGGAAGAGGAGCCTATTTTGGCACGGTATGACATTGAGCAACTTGAAACAAGGATGTCTATCTAGGCCTCCTCGGCTGTCTATGGTGCATTCTCAAAAGATAAAGGATTGGAATACTACCAGCAAGGTCAATCTTCTAATGCCATCAAAGGGCATTACTGGGCAGAAGTACTCTTAAGACAGCACGGGAAAATCGCTCAGCTCACCGAAGCCCTTCACTAGATTGCACTAAGGTAAGTGAGTTAAAAAATGGGAACACATCAGTTTTGCTACTATGAACATCTGCTGCTTGCAGGAAAAATATGAGACGGTTTCCATCGACGGTTATATTGATGTAACTCCTTACAAGTTAGAACGGGTAGGCTTTAATGAAAGCCATCTCAAAGCAGCCTGTCAGTGTACCAATCGAAGCTTCTTCCTGAGATTTTCAACTCTAGGTTGAGGGAGTTTACAAAGAGGATTCTTCTTGGGATGATAGTGGCCACAATTTCATGATCCTCTGAAGCATGTGTCTACTGACCTTTTGGAGTTAAGGGGATGTAGATCCGATATGAGCTAGCCCAAGGGAAATAATCGAATTGCTGTGGCAAGATTGAAGAGGCAAAAATGAATGTCAGCTGGATTGAGACGAGGAGATCGAGAGATTAGGGCTTGTGACTAACTCGTGACCCCCGATATGAGGATCCCCTCCTTGTAGCACGAGGTGCTCTTCTTCTGCATGTCCCCCTAAGGAGGGGGGACAACTGATTAGTGGTCTTCTTACTTGACAATGTCCCTCCACGACGCGCTGAGAAACGGTATGATCGGGGAAACTAGCTCGCTGCTGAACCTGAACGGAGGTACCATAGTGGCGAACAACCCTATTTATGAGTGTATCGACGCTGTTGAGGGTATCAACCCCATGAAAGGACATACGCAAGTCAAGAGTCTTCCCTCATCAGGACCAGGTGAACGCTGTGTCTCCTACGCGCAGATGCTTCAAGAACAAAAATAGGGGTTCTTCTCCATGTTCAACACACACCTCTTTCCAGGTAACCCTAAACCCTGTACTATAACTAAGGAAAGCAAGGGTAAGGAGAAAGTTGAGGACAAACAAGGGTTTAACACAGGACAAAAAGCTCCCCAGGTAATCACAATCCGCCTTGATTCGGATTTTCTCGATTTGGATGACTGTACTCCTATATTAGAAAACTATGAATTAGAGAACTGGAACAACCACCTGTCAGAAAGAGTTGGCATAGGCCTTTGCCATGGTCCCAGGCCTGCCCTTGAGGTTCTGAAGAGTTGGATTAGGGTTAAATGGGAAAGCAGAGGCCTTATAGTGAAGCACATTCAATACTTACCTAATACTTTTTTTCTTTTTTTCTTTGAGAATGCGTGTAATGCTCTGCATGTTCTTGCTGAAGGGCACTGGATATTCAGGAACACCCCAATTTCTTTTTTTAAATGGTCTCCTGGGTTTAGTCCAAGAGGACCAAAGCCAACGAAAGTACGAGTTTGGGTAGACTTTCCCAATTACCCGGTGGAATTTTATCCCTGGATAGAGCAAATGGGCAGCCTTATTGGTAAAGTCATTGGTCAAAAGCCCAGGAATGGGTTCAATCCCAGGAATGGGTTCAATCCCAGGAATGGGTTCAATCCCAAATGGGACCCGCAACTTTTAATAGAAATTGATTTGTCTAAGGCTGTTAAGACATCATTAGTTCTCAAGAACTCTGATGAGTACAAACTGCATGAACAAAAAATCCGCTATAAAAACTTGCCTAACGCGTGTTTTCACTGCTACTCGCAGGGTCATCTTATCAAGGACTGCCCTTTGTTGGCTAAGAATGAAAAGAAACTTGATAAAGAAGGTACTAAGGAAGATAGACCTAATCAGGACTCTTCCAAAGGGGAACAAGATAAAATCGATCCTAACAACAGGAAGGCTATTAATAAAGTGAAGAAGAGAGCCAATAATTGGGGATCCAAACCAAAGTTTTAGTTAAGGGTATTTCTAATCCGTTTCAAGTTTTGGATGACATTAGTAATGTTGATATTGCAGGTCAAGAAGACTTTCATACAGATACCCCAAAATGCTCAAAAAAGACCAACCAACTCCAGGATCAGGAACTCAGAGAAAATGAAGGATGGACTAAGGTTCACAAAAAGAAAAATCAAAAGAGTTTTAACTCCCCAGGTAAATCCCAAGGTAACAGTGTTTCAGAAGATGAAGTAGCTTATAATAAGGGTCTTGATGATGAAATTTTCTTGGAACAACTGAATCAGTACGACAGGGAGCAAATGCATAATATCACCTCTGTGCAGGATTTAGACGAAGATACTAATATGATTATAGAACCAGATTTGCAGGAAAACAAAGAGAGAATTAAAGCTAAAAGGAAGGACACAGTGAGAACCTCTCAGTCTGTGACAAAAGCCCCTAAGAACCTGAGGAAGTAGTGGCTGCTTTGTTGGTTTGTCTTTATCTATGGACTTGATAAAAATTTTGTCTTTGAACACAAAAGGGCTCACGGACCCTATTAGGGGGAAAGTTCTGAATAATTGGCTTAAAGATAGCTCTTTTGTTCCTAATTTTATTGTTCAGCAGGAGATCAAGGTGGGGGGATTCAACTTACAAGCCAATCTTAAGCTGGTTTCTAGCAACTACCACTGGTATAATACTAAACACAAAGGAAAAGGTGGTTCCACCATTGGTATTACTTCTAACCTCAATCATCTGGTTGAAGAAATTCTTGTCAGTCCCACTGACCAATGGGTTGGTCTGACCTGTAAGGACCCTATTAACTGTACAGTGACAAGTGTTTATGCTTCTAACAACTATGTTGACAGGTCAAAGTGTTCGGACGAGATAGCCAAGGTTTTTGGTGATATTATTCTTTTGGGTGACTTCAATATGGTTACTAACCCGTGTGATAAGATTGGCGATAGAGATAACGTGTTATACGGTAAAGAAAAAGAGTCTTGGTTTAATATGATAAATTATCACAATCTGCTTGATTTGTCTGTTAAATCTGGGCATTCTTGGAGCAATAGAAACAACATTGACTTTCGCTCTGCTAGATTGGATAGGGTTTATATTAATATTAACCGTTTTCATGAGCTTTTGGAACCATAATTGTGTCCTCGACCATACTCTACAGCTCTCTGATCACTTACCCCTATTGGTTAAGTTATATAGAAACAACCCTGTTTATAGAGCAGGGTGGCCGCACCTAGATGCTTCTCTGCTCAAGATTCCCATTGTTAAGGAAAAAGTGAAGTACGCCAACACTCCTTCCCCTTTTTTTGCGTGGGAAAGTGCCATTAAAGAGATCCAGAAGGAACTTACTACCTTCAAGAATAAGGCTAGAGCGCCTAGAAACAATAGAAGGATGATGATCATCAAGGAAATTGAGAATAAATCAAGAATTCTATAATGAACCAATCTAATAATAGTCAGAAGTTCCTTGATCTCCAGGAAAGACTTAGGCATGAAGATTACCTCCTTGCTAGTGGTGCCCTTGTCACGTCTAGAGAATTTTGGACCGGTAAGGTTGATAAGCCTAACAAGTATATGTTTGAGTTGATGAAAAAGAAAAAGACTAAAGACTTTTTCCCCATGCTTAAAAAGAGCACTGGTGGGAATGCTACCAGTATGGATGAAAATATGCAGGTGTCTAAAGGTTTCTTTACCAATGTATTCTCTAGGCCTCCCAAGGGGGGGGGGGGGGGAGCTTATCAGAAATGCCAAAGCCTTTATTGCTTTGAAAAGGAAAAAAATGTTACCTCCTGGCCTGGCCTCCTTCTTGGATCACCCCCTCACTGCTGGTGAGGTTAGAGAATCCTTAGTAAATTGAAACCTGGAAAGTTCCCTGGGCATGATGGTATTCCCAATGATTTTTTTCAAGAGCTCAAGGAAAAAGTTGTGCCCATCATTCTCTTGATTTGGCAAGAAGCCATTAGAAGAGGTACTCTTTCTACCTTCATGAATATTGGAGTGATCAAACTCATACATAAAAAAGGTCCTAAGGATGACATCAATAATTGGAGACCAATTTCCTATCTCACTTCTCTTTATAAGATTTATGCTGCTATTTTGGCCAGAAGGTTAAGCCCCCTGATGGATAGTATTATCCTTCCTGAACAAAAAGGCTTTATCAAAGGAAGGTACATCCTTGATGCTATCATTTCTGTCTGGGAAGGTCTTGAGTATGCTAAAGAGGTTGGGATAGATACCTATTTCTTCAAAGTAGATTTTGATAAAGCCTATGATAGAGTGGAGTGGGAATTTATCCTGCAATCCCTTCAGGACATTGGGGCAGGAAAATCTTTCACTAAGTACACAAGTATCCTTTTTGGTAATGCCCACTCTAGAATTGCTATGAATGGTCACTTGTCGGCTCCTTTCAAGCTGTGTAGATTTATAAGACAAGACTGCCCGCTTGCCCCTCTTCTGTTTGCTATTTGTAGTGATGCCCTTGGCTGGCTTGTGAAAAGTTGTGTGGAGGAAGGGTCTATTCAAGGTATTGAGATCCCCAATGCTTCTTCTCACCTTTGTCTCCAAATGTTTGTTGATGATACTAACATGATAGTTAGAGCTGATGATTTCTCTGCTGATTCTTTCCTCAAATATCTCAACATCTTCTGCAGTGCCAGTGGATCCATTGTCAATCACAAGAAACCAAGTTTTTATGCATCCAATAGTACCATTCCTGATTGTGTTAAGAAGGATGGTTGTGAGTTAATCAAAGAAGGAACCATTTTCAGATTTCTTGGGATACTAATGGGTTTTAATGTTACTTATGATCAAAGATGGAACTGGGTACTAGAGAGATTTAGAGTCAAGATATTTAAATGGATTGATTTCCAACAAAGCATTTCTTAGAGAGCTTTTGTTCTTAAACATTATATTCTCCCCTCTCTAGCTTATTTTTTGGCTTGTTGGCAGCCCACCAAGAAACAGGTATCTCAAGCTATTTGTCTAGCTAGAAGGTTCCTTTGGGGTGGGTAAAAAATCCCTAAGGTCTCTTGGGGAATCTGTTGTAGAAGGAAGCACAAAGGAGGGTTGGGACTGATTTGTCCCATAGGATGGCCACCATGTTGTCTACTAAATGGATTCTCAGAGCTGCTTCATCAGAAGACTTTTGGGCATGTCTCATCAAAAGGGACATGAGTAAATTTTACATTAAAAGCAAGAAAAACTGGAATAATTTTCACTTATGGGATGTATGATCTCCCCAACTGTTTTCATGCCTAAAGTTAGTAAATTGGTGTGCAATTTCTGGAAGGCATGGATGAGAATTAAAGAAAGCTATTCCTTGCCCATGTGTTTTGCTTTCAATCATTCCTTCATTGTACAAGACTCCTTGTGGATAATTTGGTATGTGTGGAAGCACAGGAATCACAAGCTTTTATCCGAAGACCTTACAGACTTCTACTTTCCCTTTCTAGTGGGAGTCAGAAGAACTGTTAACCAGTGCAGAACTGAACCCAGTATCTATCCCATATGTGACCAAAATGAATCTTTTAAGATAATTAGAAATGACCATTGTAACCAGTGGAGATCCAAACTGCTCAAGATCAATATCTTATATAGGATAGCTATGTCCCATCTGATAGGGAAATGTACTGATGTGCAATGGTTCTAACTTCCTTTTTTCCTTGAGGGTGCTCCCTTTTTGGAGACCCTAGTCTTTTGTATCCTCTCTTTCTCTGCATCAATTTTATACTTTCTGTTCTCTTGCAAAAAAAAAATGAATGTCAGCGACAATTCTGCAAGAACGGCGGGATCCTCTTAGTTCTAGCCCTTATTTCCGCCGAAGTTCTCTCAGCATCACTGTACAAAGGAATTTACGATAGCGCATATGAATGCGTAAACACTTGCCTTTACCGCAAGCTCCATCCATTCTTCCCAGTGCATGCGAGATTAGCGGCAATAGCAGAGGAGTGAGTCTTCCACTAACGGTGGACCAAGGTGTGTCTGCTACAATACAATCTGCTCGAGTACAACTAATCGAGCGCTTACTAAACATATAATGCCAAATTAAGCTTCAACTTTTTGCAGAGAACAAGTTGCGTGTGCCCCTGAGAATGAAATGTTGCGCTTCAAGATAGGTCACGCCTGAAACGGTTCTCGCAAAAGCACCTATAGAGGGATTATGCCAAAACCTTAGCAATATTCATGTGTTTAGTGAAAATATTCATGAACATTTTTGGACTGTTTTGAAGGGTATTATGAGTAATCTAGCTAGATATGAAGATGGGTATATCTCACCACCACTTTGGATGTCATTCAACATGTAATTTTCCATTATCATTGGGTGGTTGAATTTTATTGAACATGGAGGGAATAGTCAAATGTGTATGTTCTTTTGAAACATAATGGCTCCTAAAAATGAAATCATCATTATGTTCATCCTTTTCTCCTTGGTAAAATCCAACATGGAGTGGAAATGTATAGCACGCATACTTGAAACCTACATAGCTCCAAAAGGTAACATTTTATGACCATTTATTCATTCACATCGATAAGTGTGTTGGTTATCGTAAGAAAAAGGGTGTTTTCTACTTGTATGTTTTATCCTCTCATGTGATTTATGAAGTATGTAATACAAATATAACATGAAAATTCTTTTTTCAACAATTTTCTTTTCAATTGTATTTAAGATTTGTATGTTTTGGAAAGTCTCCTTTTGATTCTTGTTAGAAGAATCCCATTAGAGCTTATTTACACATCTTAGAAAATATTCAAAAGACACACAAAACCTTAAAAAAATTCTAAAAAACTCCTTCAAAAATACCAAACAAATATTAAAAACACTCAAAAAACCAAAAAAATTATTTCAACAAAGACATGGGAAAGAAAAAGGCAAAAGAACGAAGGAAGGGGGAAATGGTTGCACAAAAGAAGGAAGAAAAAGATGAAATGCATGCATTAATCACACATGATAAAGGTGAAAAAGATAGAAAAAATATTCATGGGGTAGATGAACTTGATGGAATTTCTAAGGGGGTAGGATCCATAGTTGCAACCAAGGAATATAGTAACACTTTTGTAGATGTACTAATTGGTCATGACCATAGAAATATGAATGCTTATATTAATTCTAATTGTGAGTGGAATTTAATTCATATTGATTTAGTGACAATTATTTTGGATAACATTCAACTAACACTCATTCCTCTATCCTCATGAATGGTAAAAATTATGATTGCATGGGCCAAGTTGTATTGCCTTTTTATCATGGAAGGTATAGATGAAGACTCTACATATGTGTCTACTGAAAATCCTAATGATTATCCTCACTGTAAGGATTGTGGACATAATCATCTATTCAAATATTGTGAAATCCACAAAATTGTATTTTCACTCATGCTTTGATATCTAGTCCTTCTTTGAGTAAGTTGTAGGAAACCTTGGCGAATGGTGAAGTGGAGGACTCCAAATGCTTGGGGGATGTGGAAGGGCCCTCTCTTTCTCTAAACTTGAATTCCCCTTATGAATCCATGAGCAAGGATGTGCTACACTTGGCTCATCAAGAAGAGGGTAAGCAAATACCTTGTATCAACACAATGAAAAATGATGTCGAATCTATGGTCAAACATGACAATCCATCACCCATTTGTATATCTAGAGATTCTACGTGTAATAAGGATAAATGTATGGATGAATCTCTAGATCAATCCCAAATCACACAACCCAATGATCTAGTAAAGGAACATGTTGTATGTATAGAAGATCAACCTTTGTTGAATTCCCCTTGTAAAGATGAGATGTCCTTAAAGGCTCACATAGAAGGCCCAAAAGACCCTTATGTCAAGAAGAAGAAATCACATTTCCCTTGTAATGTCAAGCAAATTTGGGTGGCCAAGCAATTACTTAGAGCCCAACTAAATCGCACCATGATATGGGTACCAAAGAAATCCCTTGTACAGAATCAACCCTCTCACACTAGACTTCAGAATCTATGTTCTAGACCCACCCTGCTTTATCTTCAAGAAAGACCACTTCCAACCAAAGGATCCAAAGCAATCAAGCCAAAACTAAAAAACGATCCAAGGAGAAACCTCAAGGTGACGATCAACAAATCAAGGATATATTGGTGGCCTAAAAACTCTTCGTGCAGCATCCATGGGTGTCAAACCCAACCTTGCCCAATGCACAACATATGTTCAAGATGCACACCAAGTATGCAGGCGAATAGGGCCTCATCCAAAGGCCAAGCATTAGGCACACTAAGTTTAATCCAGACACAAAGAGGACACATGTACAAACAACTCAAAAGTTTGCTTTTCTTTTTTCTTTTTTCAGGTTGGTGGAAAAAGGTATCATCCATTTCAAATGGTTGATGGAAAAGAAAAGGTTCTTGGAGTTGGACATTTGGAAAGCCTCATCATCGCTTCAACCTTGAGAACTTTGCTCAAGATCCATCCATTTTTGCACCATTTTTTGTTGTATGCATTTTTTAGAGTATGCATAAGATAGGATCATATTACAAGACCGTGCATAGACACTTTTTTGTCTTCCACACATGCACTCTTAGTCCCCACTCATGCACACTAACTAAGAAGAGATGAATCTATTTCATCTATTTGTATCCATCATCTATATTTTGTCATTTCGTACTCATTCATCATCCATCCATTATTATAAATAAAAAAAAAACATACACACACATAAAAAAAAGCATTCTAGCATATTCTTCCCATCTACATGAGGCAAAAGACACTAGTTAAAAGACAATCAAGCTCCAAACAAACATGCAAAAAGCAAGATTAAGAAAAGGAACAAAGCAAAGCACTTCAACAACACAAGGATCATGCAATCAAAAGGAACTTCTACACGCTCTTCCACAAAAGCTCCATATTTGCAAAAGCTCTGTCGAGGACGACACAATCAAGGAGGGGGGAGTGTTCACGACATAACATATATTTCTTGGATCCACTGTTTTTCATAATCATTTGTACCTTTTTCACCTCTCATTCAGTTGAATTAGCACTCTTGTATAGGTGTGTGTCACTGCCACACTAGGGAATAAGTGGGATACATTCTCCATTCAGTTTAGAAATTCCACGTAGCATGTTTTTTTGCCATTTTGTATATAAAGAGGTCTCCACCTCTCATTTTGGGAGAGCTTTTCTAGAAGTAGTGAGATAATGCTAGTTTGTAGTAACACTCTACCTCTCTTGTCATCATGATGTGCATGCGTACTTGTTCTCTTCTTGTCTAATACTTGTGACACGTTGATGTGCGATTATGTTAGTGATAACGATTACGTGCATCATTAGTGATGCTTATGTCATGTCTTTTTGTTAATTACATTGTTAATCGTGCATTGAAGAAGTGCCATTACGTCTATTGAGTGCTTCTATGCAAACATTTGGGTCTCATGAGATGCTTCCCGGATTAACAAGTATGAGTTGTGATGCTACAACGTCAACAGATGGTACAAAACTTTGCAAGTTCAAAGGTATGATTAGTTTGCAGGTAATCTTGGAGGATTGAAGACCTCAAAATCACTTGAATTGGGGGGGAGCTATTGAAACAAGTCTATGGAATGTCCAAGTGATGGCTTGAGTCATCAAAAGGCTTAGAAATTTAAAGGAAATGTCAACTCCTTGTAGAGTTCACTTTTGAACTCCCTCTTCTAATTTTTGAGTACTTACTTGATGTAAAAAGTAAAGGAATCTAAGTGGTTGAGTCCACTTGATGAGTAGGAAGAAGAAAATCCATGAATTTGTGATTGAGTGTGTAGGAGAATCAATCACTAAAAGATTGGAGAGTGATTTTAGGAGAGATTCAAATTCAAAATTAGGCTCCAAACATGACTATATATACATGGCCTTATAGTCGCATTTTTCATACCTCCATGAGCAGAGCTTCATTCCATATCAGAGTGTGGTTTCAAGGCACACATATGTACTAGTAAGTCCATTGTACGTTACAATCAATATACATTCATTTTCTTGATCATTTGTGTCCATAACTTCATGAGTTTGCAAGTGTACTGTTCATTGCCAATTCTCTCAGTTTTCACAGCCAGATTGCAGAGATGATTTCTTTAAGCTTTGTGCATCATTTTTAGTGATTTAGGTTTTGTTAACATTTTCTCCTTACATCTACTATATAGTCACAAATTTCATTGCAATTGAGTTTCTCAATCATGAGCTATGTTCATTTGAAGTCGCCTACATCTCTTCATATTCTACTTCTCTGTGAGCACTCCATCAGATTAGTGTTTTTCTCAGAGCTAGTTCTCAGTGTGTAGTTCATCATTTCCATTATTCAAAGCTTTATAGGATCCACATACTATCTAGTATATGCATACAAAAGTTCAAAAGCATTGCGTCATGTAATCTTGAGATATCGGCATTTCTCTGCTCATGGGTCTGATTACTACTATAGCCTCTGAAAAGCGGGGTGATGTTACAACTTGCTAAACACCTTTCTCTTTGTGGTCCATCATTTTTTATGAAATAACTCTTGATTGTTAGCTTACTATGTTAGTACGAGTTCCCCAAAAGGAATTAAGTTATTTGCTTTTGTGGTTAGAGAATTATATAAAACACTGGACAAGTGTACCAACATAAATACGTTTTTTGTTCTTGAATCTACTCCAACTTATCTATATTGATTCATCTTTTTGAGAGATCTTTTAAGGTACATAGGGTGTCTAATACATCCTTTGGCAAGCTATAAGGGCCCACTACTTATCCTAGGAGTTTATGTTGGGAATGATGGATGGATGATCCAAGAGACTGAGAAGATACTGCTAAACCTTCTTTGTACTAGTCCCCTTTCGCTTCAGACTTGATTAGTAGAGCTCCTTAGCTTTCCAATGACACCAAGAAATGGCCTATGTTCTTTGGAAATGATGTGTGCAATGATTGAATCAAAACAGATAACTTTGGAAGACACAAACTCAAGAAAACCTTCTATTTATGTCTTGACACCTGCTGTATATTTTGCTCAGTGTAACCAGCACAGTAGAAATTGATAAAATTCCTTCTAAGGGTATTTAATTAGCTTAGTAAGCTACCATTTGCAAGTGGAATGATGTAAAAAGATAAACTATACTTAGAGAAATCAATTTAGCAAGATTTGCTATACCCCCGACTTTTTAGGACTGTAGCAGAAATAGACCAGTGAGCACCTCGACGCAGATTTCTCTGAAATGGCTGAATAGAATGTTTTCAACTTTTGACAGCATGTAGATGACTTCAAGCTGAATCCAAAAAGCTTTGAATCACTGAATTTGGTGGTGTATTGACCGAGATATGCCCTTGACAAGTTGACAGATTTTTGAGTAGACTAACAGAGAACTCAGAGATGAATGATGTAAATGTATCTATTAATTAACACTTGAGTACAATCCCATTGGCATGAATAACATTGCCTAATGGTGTAGAGAGGTGTAGGCTATAGTGTAGTCCTTACACACACTCAGAGTCAGTAGAATGAAGCTCGAGAGTAATCTCACTACCTGCGACTTTTCATGTTCACTTTTTTATGTAATGAGTAAAGTTTGAATTCAAATTCAAACTTTTGGCTCCCTATGATCAAGCTCCTAACAGCTTGGAGATATTCTTTCAATAAAGTGAGCTACTTTTTCCACGACTCACCTTGGTAGGTGATTACAAAAGATTCTAAGTCAATTTGACTTTTACAATGAGATAAAGTGGTAATTAACCACTAGCATATATTCCTATGGTTCTTCATGTATGTAGAGTCTTCATGATGTCTTTCAAGCCAAATGTGTAGGCTTGTGATTTACACCAACAGCTCCCCCTCAAGCCAAACATTTTGGCTTAAGTCTTCATCCTCATTCTTCAAGTATATACTGCAATCCAATCATAGATTTGAACCTGCAAAGTTTGGTTCCATCCAAAGCTTTAGTCAGCAAATCTGCACATTGCATGTTGGTTGACACATAGATCAGCTGAATATCCTTGCTTAGCAACTTCTCTCTCACATAATGATAATGAACTTCTATGTGTTTTGTCCTGGCATGATAGATAGGATTAGCTGCAAGGTGAAGAGAACTTGTATTATCTCCAAAGATAATTGGAGGCCTAGTATATAAGCCCAATTCTGTATACAAAAGCTTAATCCAAATTGCTTCTTGAGTGGCATTAGCTAGCCCTCTATACTCTGCTTCTGTAGAAGACAATGCAACAGTTGGTTGCTTCTTTGGAGACCATGAAATTGGTTTGTCACCTGCAAAAGAAATGTATCCAGAAGTGCTTCTCCTATCATCCTTGCATCCTACCCAATCTGCATCTGAATAGACTTTTATATCAATATCTGAAGTGTATGGAAAATACAAACCATGGTTTTGTGTATCCTTGAGATACTTCAAGATTCTCTTGGCAGCCTCTAAGTGGGGTATCCTTGGCTTGTGCATAAATTGACTTAGCACACTAACTCCATATGCAATATCAATTCTTGTTAAGGTAGCATAGTTCAAGCTACCCACCATACTTTGATAACTTGTAATGTCTTGGACTTAATCACCTTCATGAGCACTTAGCTTTAGGTTTACTTCCATTCGAGTGCTTGCTACTTTAGCATCCTGCAATTGAAATTTCTTCAACATATCCTGTACATACTTTTTCTGAGTAATGTATATCCCTGAATTAGTGTAAACTAATTCAAGCCCTAAAAAATACTTCAATAATCCAAGATCATTTATCTTGAACTCCTTCATCATCTGGCTTTTGATATTTCTGATTCCATTGACATCATTGCCTGTAATGATGATGTCATCAACATAAACACAATGATGATTATGGTTATTTCCCTTTTGATGCCTCTGTCCTGCAAGAAGTCCTCAAATTCATTTGAGAAGTACTCATCTCCTCCATCTGACCTTAGCCTCTTCAAATTCCTTCCTGTCTGATTTTCAACTAATGCAAGATATTTCTTAAAACAATTAAATACCTCATCCTTGTGCTTCATGAAGTATAATACAGTCCATCTGCTATAATCATCAATAAAAGACATATAGTACCTTGAACCTGAGACTGAGGGGTCTTTGCTAGGTCCCCATACATCTGTGTGTACAAGCTCTAGATAGTCTTCATGCATATATCCTTTCCTTGAGAAGGGTAACCTGTGAGACTTACCATATTGACAAGCACCACACTTGTAAATCATATGTTGCTTGGATACATTAGGTATCCCAAGCACACATTGGTCCCTGCACATTTGCTTCAAGGTTCTTTCTCCTATATGCCCTAATCTCTTCTGCCAAATCTCAAGCTCTGAAAGTATTTGATCCTTATAACTGTATAGTGCAATATTCTTTGTGACTTCTAACTCAAAAGTGAAAAGTCTACCTAATTTTTCTCCTTTAGCAATCCTCTTGAATCCATGTTTTGGGTCCTCCACAAATGCTCCATATTGATTGAATCTAACCTTCAAACCTTTCTCCACAATCTGTCCAACACTCATCAAGTTTTTGGTAATAGTTTGTACATAGAGTACCCTGCTTAACAAATTCTGATTACCATCACAAGTCTTAACATTTCCAACTTTAACCACTGAATGCTTTGTATCATCACCTGTTTGGACTTGATGTTTACCTTTTGGTTCCTCAAGGTCAGAGAGTAGTGCCACATTGCCAGCCACATGATTTGAGCACCTTGAGTCAATGTAAAATAAGTTATCATCATTTGTACCTGACTTTGAAGTCATGTTCATGATCAGAAGGAAATCATCCTGCTCCTCTGTAGTTGTTGTAGTCATTTCTGGTTTTGAATCCTCCTTGGTAGTTGCCATTGTAATTATTGTTGTAATTATTGTTGTAATTGTTGTTGTAATTGTTGTTGTGGCCTTGGTGATGGTTGAACCTTCCTCTTGACTGTGAGTATCCACCTATTTGGTAGCCTCTTCCTCTCTGATTTTTGTAATTCCTGTAATACTCATCTATAGTATGATTTGATAGACCACAAATGTTGCATGGTGATGATTTATAGGGTCTCCCCCTACCTTGCTTACCTCCTCTGCCCCTTCCTCTTGAAGATCTACCTCTCCCTGCATAGTTGGCTTGGGAGGTAGAACCTTCATCTTCCATTTTCTTGTTCTTTCCTGTATCCTTAGACTTCTTATCAGTGTATAGAGCAGAGGAGTTATTACCTTTGGTTGTATCTCCATTCTTGGTGAGCTTTGCTTCATGTGTAAATAGTTGTCCCATGAGAGTTGTAAGATCTGGAGTGTGCATGTCCATGTAGAGATCCATTGCAGTGGTGAAGCTTTCCCATTTGTCATCAACCTTGATTCCATTGATCACTTGCCTTACAATGTGTTCTTCTACAATCTCTTCTCCTATGCTTGCTAACTGATATGCAACATCTTTGATCTTGGTCACAAATTCTGAAACAGCTTGCTTAGGTTGCTTCCTTAGTGTTGTGAATTCAATCCACAACTGATTTTTCCTAGCCCTTGTATTGGAGGAAAAATATGATGACAAGGTTTCCCAAGTCTCTTGGGAAGTCTTGCAATTTGTGATATGTGGCAAAAGAAAATCAGATATAGAGTTGAGTAAATAAGACCTTGCCAATGCATCCTTAGTATACCATGTGTTGAGCTTTTCTTGTTCTTTCTTGGTTGGCAAACCTCTTGCTTTGAATGAGGGCAATTCCTCATCCCCTGAGATGTATCCATAGAGACTCCTTCCTTGTAAGTAGGTCTTCATCCTTAGAGACCATGCTTGATAATTGTTCCTGTGTAATTTATCAATAAATGAAGGAAAACCATCTCCCATTTTACCTTATTTGCTATGATACCACTGTTGGGAATGATGGATGGATGATCCAAGAGACTGAGTAGGTACTGCTAAACCTGCTTTGTACCAGCCCCCTTTTGCTTCAGACTTGATTACTAGACCTCCTTAGATTTCCAATGACACCAAGAAATGGCCTATGTCCTTTGGAAATGATGTGTGCAATGATTGAATCAAAACAGATAACTTTGGAAGTCACAAACTCAAGAAAACCTTCTCTTCATGTCTTGACACCTGCTGTATGTTTTGCTCAATGTGACCAGCACAGTAGAAATTGATAAAATTGCTTCTAGGGGTATTTAATTAGCTTAGTAAGCTACCATTTGCAAGTGGAATGATGTAAAAAGATAAACTATACTTAGAGAAATCAATTTAGCAAGGTTTGCTATACCCCCGACTTTTTAGGACTGTAGCAGAAATAGAACAGTGAGCACCTCGACGCAGATTTCTCTGCAATGGCTGAATAGAATATCTTCAAATTTTGATAGCATGTAGATGACTTCAAACTGAATCCAACAAGCTTTGAATCACTGAATTTGGTGGAGTATTGACCGAGATATGCCCTTGACAAGTTGACAGAATTTTGAGTAGACTAACAGAGAACTCAGAGATGAATGATGTAAATGTATCTATTAATTAACACTTGTGTACAATCCCATTGGCATGAATAACATTGCCTAATGGTGTAGAGAGGTGTAGGCTATAGTGTAGTCCTTACACACACTCAGAATCAGTAGAATGAAGCTTGGGAGTAATCTCACTACCTTCGACTTTTCATGTTCACTTTTTTATGTAATGAGTAAAGTTTGAATTCAAATTCAAACTTTTGGCTCCCTATGATCAAGCTCTTAAAAGCTTGGAGATATTCTTTCAATCAAGTGAGCTACTTTTTCCACGACTCACTTTGGTAGGTGATTACAAAAGATTCTAAGTCAATTTGACTTTTACGATGAGATAAAGTGGTAATTAACCACTAGCATATGTTCCTATGTTCTTCATTTATGTAGAGTCTTCATGATGTCTTTCAAGCCAAATGTGTAGGCTTGTGATTTACACCAACAGTTTATTTGGTTGGTGTAGTGCAAAGTTTTTGCAGCACCACTTCATCTTCGCCAAGTTCAAATCCATCTCTTCACGGTGCCAGAGCAAGGTTGGACAACATGGCAGATGGATTTCCTTCATCAATTGACAAATTTGATAGAGGTAACTACTCAGGTCCTCATTAAGGATGGAAGCGTATCTTCAAGGTAGGAATTTATATGGTTATATAGCTAGAGATGAAGTTATGCCAAGTTTCAGGAACAAAGGTCAACCAACACAAGAAGAGCAACAAAGATTGAGCACATGGTGCTCCAAGGATGCACTTGCAAGATCTTATCTCCTCAACTCTATCTCATATTTTTTTTTTGCCTCACATTATAAGTTGTAAAACATATCAAGAAGTGTGGAATGCACTTGAAGCCTTCTTCTCTTCAAGTACAAAGGCCAGGAAACATCAACTATGGCTAGACTTTATAACTCTCAAGAAAGCTCCCAAACAAAATGTGACTGATTATGTCACAAAGCTTAAGGACATAGTAGATCATTTGGGAAGCATTGGAGAAGTAATAGATGAAGAACAAATCGTAAGGAAGGTCATCAATGGCTTGAAGGTAGATGACAAGAGGGAAGCATTCACCACAGCTATGGATCTATATATGGATATGCATGTACCAGATTTCTATACACTCATAGGACAACTACTTACTCAAAAGGCCAAGCTTATCAAGAATGGAGAAAGCTCCAAAGGTAATCAATCTTCTTCTTTGTATACTGATAAAAACAATTCCAAAGAAAACAAAGGAAGACGACAGAAAGTGGATGATGACGTAGGTACATATCAAACTAAATATGCAGGTAGAGGAAGACATGGTAGAGGTAGAGGTAGAGGAGGAAGAAAAGGCAGGGGGAGATCCCAAGACTCTAATTCATGCTCTCTTTGTGGACTAACTAACCATACAACTGAAAATTGCGTTAGGAACTCTAGGAATCAAAGAGGCAGAGGCTACAATAGAGGAAGTTATGGCTACTTAAGAGGAAGGTTCAACAATTACCATGGCAACCACAACAATTATAACTATTCAAACTATCAAGGAGGTGTAATAAAGTGATAGGTAGGAGATGGTTGGACCACACCCTTCATAGATAAGAGATAGTTGAACTAAACCCTAAGAGAGAGGATTAGGAAGTAATCCTCAACCATGGCTTTTGGGGCAAGTGCTTAGCCCATCACATTCCTAACCAAGAGGTTGTGAGTTCAATTCCTTACATTGGTATCAGAGCATAGGAAGTAGGCTTGGGAGGGTGGATTGACCTAATGACCGCTAAAAAAAGCGCTTGGGCATCTTCTATATGAAAGGGTACAAAGTAGTACACGTTGCTTTCACAAGCTAGCCTAATAAAGATTGAGGTGTAACTCTCAATCCGTAAGTAAGATTGAGGGATGTAATATACCGTTAGAAAGCTCTCGGAATGAAATTTCCAAATCTGTGGAGCTACCTTGGAAGTGTGAAGTCTTTGGGAAACCTTGAGTGGAACTTGATTGAGGGTTCAAGATACCAAACATGGGTGAGAACAAGGTTCAAGACTGAGGTTGAGAACAAGGGATCAAGACACCAAGGTTGTGAACAAGAAGGTTCAAGAAACCAAGGTTGAGGGCAAGGGTTCAAGAGACCAAGGTTGTAAGCAAGGTTCAAGAAACTATGCGAGGTTGAGGACATCAATTCAAGGGTACCTCGGGAGTTCAAGGGGTTGATCACCGAGGCTAGATGGATACAAGAGTAGATCATTGAGGACAATGATTGACCAAGGGGGGAAGAATGTAATAAAGTGATAGGTAGGAGATGGTTGGACCACACCCTTCATAAATAGGAGATAGGTGAACTACACCCTAAGAGAGAGGATTAGAAAGTAATCCTCAACCATGGCTTTTGGGGCAAGTGGTTTGCCCATTACATTCCTAACCAAGAGGTTGTGAGTTCAATTCCTTACAGGAGGCAACAGGGGAAGAAGAGACTTCAATAACTACAAAGAAGACTCAAATCAAGAGGCCTCATTGCTAGTCATGAATATGGCCATGCCACAAGGTAAATCTAATGAGCATGTTTTCTACATAGATTCAGGTTGTTCCAATCATGTGGTAGGAAATGTGGCCCTTCTATCACATTTAGAAGATCCAAGGAACGCATGAGGTACAAACACGAGACGATACAAGAAACCTTGTGGAGAAAATAGGAAGTGTCAAAGCAAGACAATCACAAAATTGGAAGTGTGGCACAAAAGGTAGCACATATTGGTCAAAAGATCATTAAAGCAAATTTGCAGGGACCAAAGTGCACTTGTACTCCCTAACTTGTCAAAACAACACATGATTTGTAAGTGTAGTGCATGTGAATTTGGAAAGTCTCACACGTTACCATTCATGAAGAAAGGATATATGCATGGAAATCTCTTGGATTTGGTTCATAGTGATGTATGGGGACCTAGAAAAGATGCTTTAATATCAAGATCAAGGTATTATGTCTCCTTCATTGGTGATTGCAGTAGGTGGACTATATTATACTTTATGAGATACAAAGATGAAGTCTTTTCATGCTTAAAGGATATTTGGCTCTTGTGGAGAATCAAATAGGTAAAACATTAAAAAGGCTAAGATCTGATGGAGGGGGAGAGTTCTTCCCCCATGAATTTGACTCCTTTCTTCAAGAGAGGGGAATTAAAAGAGAGATCACTACAAGGTAAAATCTTGAGCAAAATGGAGTGGCACAAGAAAGGAATAGGACAATTGTTGAAGCTACAAGGTCTATGCTAGAGGCTGTATCTAGAGGCACTTATTTGATTAACAGGTTACCTTCAAAATCACTTGATGGCATGACACCATATGAGGCTTGGAATGGAAGAAGACCAAGCTTGGATCATTGTAAGATTTTTGGATGTATTGCTTATGCTCATGTTCCTTAATAGGTTAGAAGCAAGATGGATCCCAAAGCAAAAGGGTGTGTATTCATTGGATATGACAACAATCAAAAGGGCTAGAGATTATACAACCCAACAACCAAAGGATTCTTGGTGAGTAGAGATGTAGTATTTGATGAGAATAGCTCTTGGTATGGAGATTCATGTAGAAAGGTCAACCTACCTTATGATCTTGAAGAAGATTTTCCAAAACTTATTAAGGCTAATTCTTCTAAATTTGAAGAGCAAGATATCTCAGAAGATGATGAAGCAACTTAGTATGAAAAACTCAAAATGTGGAAGTCTAAAGGTAAAGCAAAAGTGCAGGAACGTGGATAAGAGGCAGAATAATCACATCATGGCCTAAGAAGGTCCATGAGGGAGAAAAGAAAACCAAAAAGGTATGGGTTTGATACTTCTCTATTCACAAAACATTCAATCTATCTAGCATATGACATAAATCAAGAGGAATCCTCAACATTTGAGGAAGCAAAAGAAGAAATCAGAATAGAGGCATGCAATTGAAGAAGAAATTTAGGATCTTGAGGAGAATAACACTTGGGGTTTGGTTCCCAAGTATCCATCAATGAAAATGATAGGCTCAAGATGGATCTACAAATTGAAGAAGAACTCAAATGGCTCCATTAACAGGTATAAGGCAAGGCTTGTGGCGAAAGGCTTTGCACACACTCAGGGAATTGATTATGACGAGACCTTCTCTCTTGTGGAAAAGATGCCTACTATTAAGGTTTTGCTTAGTATTGCCTCTTCCAAGAATTGTAAGATAGTTCAATTGGATGTAAAAAATGCATTTCTTAATGGATGGATAATAGAAGAGGTATATATGGAACAACCATGTGGTTTTTGTTGGTGTAAACCACAAGCCTACACATTTGGCTTGGAAGATATCATGAAGACTCTACATACTTGAAGAACCATAGGAACATATGCTAGTGATTTATTACCACTTTTCCTCATTGTAAAAGTCAATTTGACATAGAATCTTTTTAATCACCTACCTAAGTGATTCATGGAAAAGGTAGATCATTTGATTGAGAGAATATCTCCAAACCTTTAGGAGCTTGATCATAGGGGGCCAAAAGTTTGAATTTGAATTCAAACTTTTAGTCATTTCCTATAAAAATGGATATGAAAAAGTCGCGGATAGATCACTTCACTCCCGAGCCTCATTCTACTGTAATTGAGTGTGTGTGAGGACTATGCTATAGCCTACACCTCTCTACACCATTTGAACACTATTCATGCCAATGGGATTGTACACAAGTGTTAATTTATAGATACATTTACATCATTCATCTCTGTGTTCTCTACTAGTCTACTCAAAAGTCTGTCAACTTGTCAAGGGCATATCTCGGTCAATACTACTCCCATTTCAGTGATTCAAAGCTTGTTGGATTCAGTTCAAAGTCACCTACATACTGAACAAGTTTGAAGTGATTTCATTCAGCCAATTCAGAGAAATCTGCGTCGAGGTGCTCACTGGTCTATTTCTGCTGCAGTCCTAAAAAGTCGGGGGTATAACTAATCTTGCTAAATTAATTTCTCTGAGCATAGTTTGTCTTTTTACATCATTCCACTTGCAAATGGTAGCTTACTAAGCTAATTGAATATCCCTAGAAGGAATTTTATCAATTGCTACTGTGCCAGTCACACTGAGCAAAACATCTAACAGGTGTCAAGACCAAAATAGAAGGTTTTCTTGAGTTTGTGACTTTTAAAGTTATCTGTTTTGATTCAATCATTGCACACATCATTTCCAAAGGACATAGACCATTTTTTGGTGTCATTGGAAAGCAAAGGAAGCCTACTAATCAAGTCTGAAGCAAAAGAGGGCTGGTACAAAGCAGGTTTAGTAGTACCAACTCAATCTCTTGGATCATCCATCCATCTTTCCCAACAGTGGTATCAGAGCAAATAAGGTAAAATGGGAGATGGTTTTCCTTCATTTATTGACAAATTGGATAGGAACAGCTATCAAGCTTGGTCTCTAAGGATGAAGACCTACCTACAAGGAAGAAGTCTCTATGGATATATCTCAGGAGATGAGGAATTGCCCTCATTCAAAGCAAGAGGATTGCCAACCAAGGAAGAACAAGAAAAGTTTAACACATGGTATGCAAAGGATGCATTGGCAAGGTCTTATTTACTCAACTCTATATCTTTCTTTTACCTCACATCAGAAATTGCAAGACTTCCCAAGAGACTTGGGAAACCTTGTCATCATACGTTTCCTCCAATACAAGGGCTAGGAAAAATCAGTTGTGGATTGAATTCACAACACTAAGGAAGCAACCTAAGCAAGCTGTTTCAGAATTTGTGACCAAAATCAAAGATGTTGCAGATCAGTTAGCAAGCATAGGAGAAGAAATTGAAGAAGAACAGATTGTGAGGCAAGTAATCAATGGAATCAAGGCTGATGATAAGTGGGAAAGCTTTACCACTGCAATGGATCTCTACATGGACATGCACACTCCAGATCTTACAACTCTCATGGGTCAACTATTTACACATGAAGCAAAGCTCACAAAGAATGGAGATACATCCAAAGGTAGCAACTCTTCTGCTCTATACACTGATAAGAAGTCTAAGGATAAAGGCAAAAGTAAGAAGTTAGAAGATGAAGGCTCTACCTCCCAAGCCAACTATGCAAGAAGAGGTATATCTTTAAGAGGTAGGGGCAGAGGAGGTAAGCAAGAAAGGGGGAGACCCTATAATTCATCACCATGTAACATTTGTGGTTTATCAAATCATACCACAGATGAGTGTTACAGGAATTACAAAAATCAGAGAGGAAGAGGCTACCAAAGAGGTGGATACTCACAGTCAAGAGGAAGGTTCAACAATCACCAAGGCCACAACAACAATTACAACAACAAGTACAACAACAATTACAATGGCAACTACCAAGGAGGTTTCAAAACTAGAAGGGACTACAACAACTACACAGAAGAGCAGGATGACTCTCTTCTGATCATGAACATGACTTCAAAGACAGGTACAAATGATGATCACTTATTTTACATTGATTCAAGGTGTTCAAATCATGTGGCTGGTAATGTGGCATTACTCTCTGATCTTGAGGAGCCAAAAGGTAAGCACCAAGTCCAAACAGGTGATGATACAAAGCATTCTGTGGTTAAAGTTGGAAATGTGAAGACTTGTGATGGTAATCAGAATTTGTTGAGCAGGGTACTTTATGTACCAATAATTACAAAGAACTTAATGAGTGTTAGTCAGATTGTAGAGAAAGGTTTGCAGGTCAGATTGAATCAATATGGAGCATTTGTGGAGGACCCAAGACATGGATTCAAAAGGATAGCTAAAGGAGAAAAATCAGGTAGACTTTTCACTTTTGAGTTAGAAGACATAAAGAATATTGCACTATACAATTATAAGGATCAAACACTTTCAGAGCTTGAGATTTGGCACAAAAGGTTAGGACATATAGGAGAAAGGACCTTGAAGCAAATGTGCAGGGACCAATGTGTGCTTGGGATACCTAATGTATCTAAGCAACATATGATTTACAAGTGTGGTGCTTATCAATTTGGTAAGTCTCACAGGTTACCTTTCTCAAGGAAAGGATATATGCATGAAGACTACCTAGAGCTGGTACACACAGATGTATGGGGACCTAGCAAAGACCCCTCAGTCTCAGGTTCAAGGTACTATGTGTCCTTTATTGATGATTATAGCAGATGGACTGTATTGTATTTTATGAAGCACAAGGATGAGGTATTTAATTGCTTTAAAAAATATCTTGCATTAGTTGAAAATCAGATAGGAAGAAATTTGAAGAGGCTAAGGTCAGATGGAGGAGGTGAATACTTCTCAAATGAATTTGAGGATTTCTTGCAGGACAGAGGCATCAAAAGGGAAATAACCACAAGGTATTCTCCTAAACAGAATGGGATAGCTGAAAGAAGAAATAGGTTAATTGTTGAGACAGCTAGATCTATGCTTAATGAGAAGAAATTACCTAACTATCTATGGGCAGAGAGTGTTTCTACTGCTACTTACCTCATAAACAGGTTACCATCTAAATCACTTGATGGTATGACACCCTATGAAGCATGGCATGGTAAGAGACCATCATTAGATCATTGCAAAATTTTTGGATGTGTAGCATATGTACACATTCCCTCTCAGGTAAGAGGTAAGCTAGATCCAAAGGCTGAAAAATGCATCTTCATTGGATATGATTTAAATAAAAAAGGTTATAGGTTTTATAATCCTACCAATAAGGGATTTATGGTAAGCAGAGATGTGATCTTTGATGAGAATGATTCTTGGTATGAGAATGAATGCAGGAAGATCAAACTACCCTATGACTTGGAAGAGGAGTTTCCAAGACTTGCAAAGGAGGAGCCCACTCAGAAAGAAGACTCAAGTTCAGATGATGAAGATACTATCAACCTTGAAGAGTTCAAGGCATGGAAGTCCAAGGGCAAAATGAAGATGAGGAATCTTGAAGACATACCTGAATCTTCAACTCAATCAATCAGGAGATCTCAGAGAGAAAGCAAAAAACCTATCAGATATGAGTATGATACATCTCTTGTTACTAAACATATAGTTTATCTTGCCAAGGATTTGTCAAATGAAGAACCAAATTCTTATGAAGAAGCAATCACCAAATCAGAATGGAAAGAAGCTATGGATGAGGAGATTGAAGCACTCAAGGAGAGTGATACATGGGAATTAGTACCCAAGAAGGACTCCATGAAGGTAATAGGATCCATATGGATCTATAAATTGAAAAGAAATTCTGATGGAACAATTACTAGGTACAAAGCGAGATTGGTAGCCAAGGGTTTTGCACAAACCCAAGGCATTGATTATGAAGAAACATTTTCTCCTGTGGCCAAGATGCCAACAATCAGAGTGTTGGTAAGTGTGGCTGCATCAAAGAATTGGAATATGTACCAATTGGATATCAAGAATGCTTTCTTGAATGGATGGATCTCAGAAGAGGTTTATATGTCACAACCTCCTGGCTATGAAGACCCTAAGAAGGTAACTTATGTTTGTAAATTAAAGAAGGCTTTATATGGATTGAAGCACGCACCTAGGGCATGGAGTTACAGGTTAACTACATACCTCCAAGACCAAGGATTTGTTATGAGCAAGGCAGATACTTCTCTATTCATTAAGAGAAGTAATTGAGAGGTAATATATCTCTGTGTTTATGTTGATGACATCATCATTACAGGTAATGATGTCAATGGAATAAAAAATATCAAAAGCCAGATGATGAAGGAGTTCAAGATCAATGATCTTGGATTATTGAAGTATTTTTTGGGACTTGAATTAGTTTACACTAATTCAAGAATATACATTACTCAAAAAAAGTATGTACAAGATATGTTGAAGAAATTTCAATTGCAGGATGCTAAAGCAGCAAGCACTCCAATGGAGGTGAACCTAAAGCTAAGTACCCATGAAGGTGATGAAGTCCAAGACATTACAGGTTATCAAAGTATGGTGGGTAGCTTGAACTATGCTACCTTAACAAGAATTGATATTGCATATGGAGTTAGTGTGCTAAGTCAATTTATGCACAAGCCAAGGATACCTCACTTAGAGGCTGCCAAGAGAATCTTGAAGTACCTTAAGGGTACACAGAACCATGGTTTGTATTTTCCTTACACATCAGATATTGATATAAAAGTCTATTCAGATGCAGATTGGGCAGGATGCAAGGATGATAGGAGAAGCACTTCTGGATATATTTCTTTTGCAGGTGATAAACCAATTTCATGGTCTGCAAAGAAGCAACCAACTGTGGCATTATCTACAAAGGCAGAGTATAGAGGGCTAGCTAATGCCACTCAAGAAGCAATTTGGATTAAGCTTTTGTATACAGAATTGGGCTTATATACTAGGCCTCCAATTATCTTTGGAGATAATACAAGTTCTCTTCACCTTGCAGCTAATCCTATCTATCATGCCAGGACAAAACACATAGAAGTTCATTACCACTATGTGAGAGAGAAGTTGCTAAGTAAGGATATTCAGTTGACCTATGTGTCAACCAATATGCAATGTGCAGATTTGCTGACTAAAGCTTTGAATGGAACAAAACTTTGCAGATTGAAATCTATGATTGGATTGCAGGATATACTTGAAGAATGAGGATGAAGACTTAAGCCAAATTGTTTGGCTTGAGGGGGAGCTGTTGGTGTAAACCACAAGCCTACACATTTGGCTTGGAAGATATCATGAAGACTCTACATACTTGAAGAACCATAGGAACATATGCTAGTGATTTATTACCACTTTTCATCATTGTAAAAGTCAATTTGACATAGAATCTTTTTAATCACCTACCTAAGTGATTCGTGGAAAAGGTAGATCACTTTATTGAGAGAATATCTCCAAACCTTTAGGAGCTTGATCATAGGGAGCCAAAAGTTTGAATTTGAATTCAAATGTTTAGTCATTTCCTATAAAAATGGATATGAAAAAGTCGCAGATAGATCACTTCACTCCCGAGCCTCATTCTACTGTAATTGAGTGTGTGTGAGGACTATGCTATAGCCTACACCTCTCTACACCATTTGGCAACACTATTCATGCCAATGGGATTGTACACAAGTGTTAATTTATAGATACATTTACATCATTCATCTCTGTGTTCTCTGCTAGTCTATTCAAAAGTCTATCAACTTGTTAAGGGCATATCTCGGTCAATACTACTCCGATTTCAGTGATTCAAAGCTTGTTGGATTCAGTTCAAAGTCATCTACATACGAACAAAGTTTGAAGTGATTTCATTTGGCCAATTCAGAGAAATCTGCGTCGAGGTGCTCACTGGTCTATTTCTGCTGCAGTCCTAAAAAGTCGGGGGTATAGCTAATCTTGCTAAATTAATTTCTCTGAGCATAGTTTGTATTTTTACATCATTTCACTTGCAAATGGTAGCTTACTAAGTTATTTGAATATCCCTAGAAGGAATTTTATCAATTGCTACTGTGCTGGTCACACTGAGCAAAACATCCAGCAGGTGTCAAGACCAAAATAGAAGGTTTTCTTGAGTTTGTGACTTTTAAAGTTATTTGTTTTGATTCAATCATTGCACACATCATTTCCAAAGGACATAGGCCATTTCTTGGTGTCATTGGAAAGCAAAGGAAGCCTACTAATCAAGTCTGAAGCAAAAGAGGGCTAGTACAAAGGAGGTTTAGCAGTACCAACTCAATCTCTTGGATCATCCATCCATCTTTCCCAACAGTTTTGAGAATCACATATATCCTGATTATGTGTGTAAACTTAATAAAGCTTTATATGGACTCAAACAAGCCCCAAGGGCTTGGAATCACAAGATTGTCTCATTCTTGGAGGACAAAGGATTTCAACCTAGCAAGGCAGATCTATCATTTTTCATAAAACGGAGTAATTCTAAAGTCATCTATTTGTGTGTGTGTGTAGATGGTATTATATCTATAGGAAATGATAGAGATGGCATGAAGAGAATGAAAGAAGAGATGAGAGAAGATATCAAGATAAGTTATTTGGGTTCACTTAGCTACTTCTTAGGACTGGAAGTTGTGTACAAAGATCATGGTTTGTTTCTCACTCAAAGAAAGTACATTAAAGTCATTTTGGAAAAATTCAAGATGCAAGATTGCAAGATTGCGGGTATTCCAATGGAGGTTAATCATAAATTGAGCTCACAAGTGAACGCATAGAAGATGTGACAGGGTATCAAAGACTTGTGGGTAGTTTGAGCTATGCCACATTCAGAAGGGTAGTTATATGTTATAGTGTGAGTGTGCTAAGTCAATTTATGCGCACACCCAAGAAACCTCACATGGAGGCTACCAAGAGGATACTCAGATATCTCAAAGGGACCATGAATGAAGGCTTATATTACCCTTATGTATTTGACCTAAGTTTGAAATTATTCTCTAATGTAGATTGGGCTGGCTCCAAGGAAAACAGAAGGTGCGCCTCAAGATATTTTACCTTTGTAGGTTCAAAACTTGTCTCATGGTCATCCAAGAAGCAATCCATAGTTGCACTCTCTTCTACTAAAGCTAAATACACATGTCTTGCCATAGCTACTCAAGAAGCAATGTGGATGAAGATAGTATTCACAAATCTTGGTTTGGAGATTGGAACTCCAAGTATCTTTGGTGACAACATGAGCTCTATTCACTTGGCTGCCAATCCAAGTTTTCATGCAAGGACTAAACATATTGAAGTACATTATCACTATGTAAGAGAGAAGATTGTCAGCAAGGAAATTCAGTTAACTTATGTGTCCACTCATCGACAATGTGCAGATATTCTAACCAAATCATTGGTACAAAGCTTTGCAAATTCAAAGGTATGAGTGGTTTGCAAGTAATCTTGGAGGATTGAAGACCTCAAGATCACTTGACCTAAGGAGGAGCTATTGGAACGAGTCCATGGCAAGTCCAAGTGATGACTTAGGCATAAAAAGGCTTAGAAATTTAAAGGAAATGTCAAGTCCTTGTAGATATCACTTGTGAACTCCCTCTTGTAAGTTTGGAGTACTTACTTGGTGTAAAAAGTAAAGGAATCTAAGTGGTTGAGTCCACTTGATGAGTAGGAAGGAGAAAAGCTACAAATTTATGATTGAATGAGTAGGATAATCATTCACTAAAATATTGGAGAGTGATTTTAGGAGAGATTCAAATTCAAAATTAGGCTCCAAACATGACTATATAAACATGGCCTTCTAGTCATATTTTTTGTACCTCCATGAGCAGGGCTTCATGCCATATCAGAGTGTGGTTTGAAGGTACACATATGTACCAGTAAGTCCATTGTACCTGACAATCAATATACATTCATTTTCATGATCATTTGTGTCCATAACTTCATGATTTTGCAAGTGTACTATTCATTATCATATCTCTTAGTTTTCTCGGCTAGATTGCAGAGATGATTTCTCTAAGCTTTGTGCATCATTTTGAGTGATTTAAGTTGGTAAAGTTTTCTCCTTAAGTCTGCTATATACTCACAAATTTTCATTCCAATTGCATTTTTTCAATCGTGAGATATGTTCATTTGAAGTCACCTATATCTCTTCATATTCTACTTCTCTGTCAGCACTCCATCAGAGTAGTATTTTTCGTAGAGCTGGTTCTAAGTGTGTATCTCATCATTTTCCATGATTAAAAGCTTGATATAATCAAAATACTTTGCATTATAGGAGTACAAAATTTCATAAGCATTGCATCTTGGACTTTTGAGATATCAACATTACTCTACTCATGGGTCTGAGTACGACTATAGTGCGTGAAAATCAAGGTGGTGTTACAACTTGCCATAACACCTTTCTCTTTATGTGATCCATCCTTTTTTATGAAATAACTCTTGATTTTTAGCTTACTAAGCTAATAAGATTTATCTAGAGGGAACTAAGTTAATTGCTATTGTGGCCAGAGAATTGTTTAAAACATTGGATATGTGTATGCACATAAATAGCAAGTTTTTTGTTCTTGAATATGCTGCAACTTATTTGTTTTGATTCATCTTTTTGAGAGTGATCTTCCAAGGTACATAGGGTATCGAATACATCCTTTGGCAAGCTAAAAGGGCCCACTACATATCCCTTAAGTTTTATTTGGCTGGTGTAGTGAAAAGTTTTTGCAACACTTCATCTTCTCCAAGTTCAAATCCATCTCTTCACAATTATTAGTGTTTCTCCATCTAAAAAAATGCTAGATTTTATGGTTAAAGAGGGATCAAGGGTGAATCATTTTCTAGATGCAATCAAGATCTTCCTCCTACCTTTGATTTTTAAGCACTTGTGGAGAAAAGAAAGGAATTTCTTTCGGATGAATGGGAGAGCTTCAATAGGATAGTAGACGGTCAAGAAGTTATCATATCTCGGAAAACTTATATCCACCCACTGATTTTTATGAATGGTCCTTTGGATAGGGCTAGAATCACTAGAAAATGCACAAAGATTTTCGCCTTGCCAGGAATGATAGAAATTTTCCCAGAACATCAGAACATTTGTTGTTTAGTGCCCTTGAGCATAGGGTTTTTGATTTAGCTTGATCACATCTCAATTGGGAAAATTGAAAAAAAGGTAGATGATGAAGAAAAAAAGGAATGCCTAGAAGCTTCTCTTGAGAAATATTCACAAAGTCAAGTCAAAGAGATTGTTTAAGAGATTAACCTCAAAGCAAAAGAAGAAGAGGTAAGGAACTTTGATGTTGCTTCTTTCAGAGCCGAGACTACCATAAGAGAGCCAAAGAGAGACATGAAAATATCAGAGAAATCAATACTCCTTCCAACTCTCCCTTGCCTTGCTCTTATAGCTGAATCAGAAGAAGTTGCAAGGAGGTTTATAAATGAGAAGGATGAAATTAAGGTGAAATTTATGAAGTTGGGTTTATGCTTGTCAAATAAAAAGTTCATGACTTATCAAAAGCTCTCTCAACCTACTACCCAAAAAGTGCTCTCACAAAAGCCAACGCTTGTAGATCAGGATATTGACCAATGGCAAAACGATTTGGGCATTTACTCATTTGGACAAGGATATTCATTTGTGGAGGATATTCGTTTGTTCCTTCATTTGTGGACGAAGGAACAATAAGGATTGATGAGAAAGAACTGATTTAGGAGGAAGATGAGGTCAAGGTACATCTAGACAGGCAAATTCTAAGAGATGACCGATTCAAGCGATTAGGCCCATCAAAGGATTTGTAATGAGTCTATTCGCTTGAATTGGCGGTGTCTAGGTTTGTTCCTTTTTATTGTTTTTCTAGGTTTCCCTTATGTAACAAAGCCAAATGACATCTATTTGCTATCATTAAAAAGACATAATCGATTCAAGCGATTAGGCTTATCAAACAATTTTTGATGAGTCTATTCCCTTGAATTGGTCATGTCTAGATTTGTTCCTTTTTGTCCCTAATGTAAAAAAGACAAATAACATCTATTTGCTATCATTTAGAACACACGACCGAAACAAGCGATTAGGCCCATCTGACTTTTGGACGATCCTATTCGCTTGAATCGGTTGTCTCTTGGATTTCTCTATTTGTGATTTAATTTTCTCAATTGATATGTGATTATCTTCATTTCTAATTCATTTAAGGGTTTTATCTCACATAACTTATAAATGATGGTAGTCGATGGTACTTTTTTAATGATTCTCAATGACAACCAATTCAAGCAATTAGGCTAGTTCAAGATTGCTTGATGATCCTAATTGCTTGAATTGGTCGTCTTCTTTACTTGTTTCATATAAGTTCATTTTTGTCCCGATGCTTTCTTTGATCTTGCTTTCTCATTATTTCCACAATTATCTATATTGGATGAGGAAAATTATCTTGATAGGGGCAAGGGCACAAGAAAAGTCCTAGAGAGTAAAGGAAAAGCAAAACTGGATATACATTTAGTAATTCATTATCTTCCAAAGTTAAATCCAGATTTATTCTGTGTTGTACATAAGTAGTATAGTGAGGACCCTGATTTTGCATTATTCTCTCTAAAGACTCTTTCAAAGTACATGGGCTTTTCCTCACTGCCATCTAATACCTATAGGATTTTGCTTCTTGAGAGAACTGTAGCATTCAAGATTTTTGGCCATGACCCAGGGCTCAATGCTTCTACAGCTAGATATTTCCTTTGTTATTCAAGCTATGCAATGGCTGTAGAGGTGCTAGATGTACAAAGTATTGCTCGCTATAGGAGAAAGGAGTTCCTTAGATATAGAGGATATTTTCCAGAGTTAAGCTCACTCAAAATACTGAAAGATGAATAAATATTTCATTTCAAAAATTCATGAGTTTCAGGCACTATATATACATCCATATGTATTTTTGCTAGAAGAATTGTTAAGATATTCTAAATATTATAGCCTCAAATTAGAATGAAATCTCATTTGTTTTCATAAATCCATGTCCTAAAAGACATCTGGTGATAGTCCTCATTGACATGATCTGTATAGATTATCTGATGATGATATCTGCCATGTGATCCTTTGTAATTGTCTTCTAAAGAACCAATCAAAAAGCTCTTTAAAAGCATTACTTTTTGTGACTCCTCCTTCTTTTCTTGTGCATTTGAAGAAGCTTGTTCTTGCTTGATAATGTGATTTTTCCATGCCTTGGGTGTTCCATGTGGCAAGTGTTTCCTTTTTGGTAAAGAATGGACCATGGAGAAGAAGAATATGTTGTAAAAACATAAAGCTAAATATCCAAAAACAACTAGTATAATGTTGGAATAAATTTCTTTGATGAAACTCACTAAGTAGTAAGTTATGTCTTTGACACTCCAAGCCTATGTGATGGTTCCTATAAGTTTTGTGATTGCGCTTCTAAATTCAATCACATAGGTATCAGATGTAACTTGTTGCCTCATGATCTTCGAAAATTTATCTAGTCTAACCCAAATCTCCACTCTTTTTTTGCTATTTCTGGATTGCTTTTCACATTTTTTGTAAACTCTTAAAATGGTTTCCAGCAATTCCACATTGCATTTAGTTGTTTTCCATTGGTGTTGCTGAAGAATCTTCTTGGTTTTGCACCTCCCATTGACACATCCTATAATACATCACCTATATTTTGTGAAAGCTTTGTATCTTTTCATAGATGAACATCACCACCATGAAATCCCATTTTTGGAAAGTATAGATTCACACTTTTTTATGCATTTATCTGCAAGAGTTGTAGGCTTGATGGAATATGCATAATCCAAGTGAAGACGGACGAATTTATCAACGATCCTTAACTCTGTAGGAATCCTACATATGTGTACATTAATCAATTCTATTGAAAGTATGGGATCCCAAATCATGGCAAAAGATTAGTAATTATGTGGATTAACATTTTTTCTGGAAGGATCTTCCTCACCCTCAGTTCTAGCAATCCATCCTCTTGTACCTGGACTTTGCATGCACTACAAACAAGGGTACTTACAATTTGCACCCCCGCTTATACCAAACATGCATTTAAGAGTCTTCAAGTATCCACTCAAATGCGACTCAATTTTGAAGCATCCATAGCTGTCCACATTCAAGAGTTCTCCTGAGTGATGCCTTTGGATAACATTTGGAATGTCTGTCTCTAAGAATAACCATTTTCAGTATTTTATGATTCTCAGATGGAACTTGAGCACACCCAACCCACCATAACTCCATTTCTGATTGTACTTTGAGAGATGGAGTATCCAGTTTCCTAAGGTTATATTCCAAAGCTCTATTCATTAGTGCAATACTTATTCTTTCTAGCTTTTGACATTTTTTTAATTTTAGCTTCATTAAGTTTTATTACAAACTTCAAAAGGCCAAAATATTCATGTTCTTTTATAGTATAGAACTGAACCATATATGTCTGAAGTCTATTTATATCTATCCATATATTGTTAAACACATCATAAGTGAAGTGTAAAGTTTGTTTTCCTACCTCATAAGGCATGTTACCATGAATGTGTTTATAGTCACCAAATATAGATGCGACGCTCTTATTCAAGCAGGGCTGATACTTTCCTACATGATGAGGTCTAGGCAATCCAAAGCGTTTTACTTTATTAAATTTAAGAAATTCACGCAAAAGTTTTGAAATTGCTCTATGACCTTTTCTACTCACTCAACTCCATCATAAACCTCCTGAATTTGAGATGGTTCTAGTAACAAGTTCATTTCTTTCATGAGTGTTTCAAAAATAAACCGTTTCAAGTATACACCTTCATTCAGTTTCAATAGTTTCAAAACATCATTCTAACTCATAATTTCATTACAAAAATGAACACGCTACTGGAGAGAAATACTCTCCTTACTTGGAAGATAAATGAATAAAAACAACTCGCACACAGACAAAAGCTTATATACTTTATACGTGAAGATTCGCTCAAAAATTCACATCTTGGATGGAGTAAAATACAAGCTCGCAAGAGAATGGACCTGTCCAAGATTATCAAATCTACCACTTAGCATGTCCAGCTTATTCAATATGGCAACTTTTGCAGCATTTGTTTTTTATGAAGTAGTTTTTTTTTAACTCTAATTTTAGAGTTATTGATGCATATCTGTACGCTACTTTCACATGTGGTGGAACGTTGCTGCTTTTTCTGTGCATGAGGAAGGATCTTCATTTCAAAGTCGATCGGTTTTCTTCGAGCTTCCCTGCAAATAATTTTGATGAGAATCCTATGTCTACTGGTAATCGCATGCAAGAGCTCCTTTTGGAGAACAAAAAAAGAATCGATGCATGATGGATGAGTCGAGTGGCAATTGGTAATCGCATGCAAGAGCTCCTTTTGGAGAACAAAAAAAGAATCGATGCATGATGGATGAGTCGAGTGGCAATCATTAAAAGAAGATAGTGAAAATGAAACAAATATTGCACTTATGGCGGCATCTATCTTAGACAGCTCCTCGTAATTGCCATTCTAAGACTGAAGATCATCGGGGAGTTGAGAAAGACTTGTCAACATGAAAACAGGAGTTTGCACGGAAAAGTGACAGTTATACATGGGCCTTGTGTAAGAGCTCATCCATCGGCAGAGAGAAAAGGGGAAGATCAGCGCTGAAAGGCTCTCTGGGGAACGAGGGGGGAAGGAGCTATCTTGTCAATTTTAGAAGCTGTTAACACAATGCATGATCTGAGGAAGGGGAAATACTTGGGAATAAGGGGGATATATTGCTGGCCATTTCTGGTTCTTTGGGAGAGCTCTCTCGCCTATGCCTACAGATCTTTATCTGGAAGAGATCATCTGTTGGCTGGAGGAGATCGAGGGCATCGAGGAGAAAAGGAGAACTGGCGCACGTTCTGGCATGCAAATATTGGTCTACGTGATGGCTGCTGTTTTGTATGGGAAAGGAGGCGTTGGCATGGGCATGATTATATGAGGAGTAGCGCTGATGAATAAGGTAACTTTGATGTATGACAGGGATTGATTTTCACTTGGAATCATGATTTTCTATGCGTAATTCAATTATCATCTAAAAGTTCCTCCTTGCAGCGTTCTCTTGATCTGCTCCAATTAATTTTATTTCTGATTCATTCAATGCCCAATGCACTATATTGTGTGATTCATATTTTAATAGCACGTTTTCTGCGATTGAGCTCTGTTGCCATATGTTCTACATTGATCCTTTTCCGGCTATGGCTTCTGACATGCACGTCAATTCTGGAGTTTGCGGAACAGGTTTGTGAACTGTGAGAGACCTGCAATAATGGTTACTCTCTGATCACACAAATAATATTCATGCTTTGATTAAAGTTTATCTTTTAATTGCAAGCGCTGAACTTCGGAGCAGTATAGGGCACTCTGTATATTCATATGTTGATAATGAATGATTTTCAATGTCGTACCTGTTCACTACATTGTTTATAAATCGATTTCAGATATGTTGATGACGATGCAAGTGATTTAATTAGAAAGCATACTTTATAATGCCACACCGAGTTTGTCTTCTATTTCACTTCTTGAATATTGCAAGCGCCAAACGTTTGAGCAGCACTCTAAACATCTAACGATTATTGAAAAAAAAACAGATGTGTTAAACAAACATACTTTAGTTATGTTTTGTTCTGTTTTCATTCAACTTCTGCGCACGAAGGAAATATCATTCCAGATTTATATGAAGATATTGTTATACATTTTTTCTTTTGATACTTACGATCTTTTGTGCTGATAAGTTTCGATTTAAGATGTCTTCCAAACTACGTGTACTTCGTCGTAATCTCTTGAAGTTGTAATTATCTGCGCAAGTGTATATTTGTGTTGCTTTGCACAAAAATTGCCAATAAACAAGTTCAATCCTATTACTGCTTCACCCCTTACTTAATCCTTCTGACCACAAATGCATGTTCAATTTGTTATCTAGAATTCCAAACTCGGAAGATAGTACTTAAAAATAGATTGTTTGACACAAATGGTCCGAGGTAATCCTCGGATGACTTCAGCTTTATCGACCGATGCCTATGATTATTGAGGAGATTGCAGGACTTTCCATGTTTGTGTCATATATTGAGGTTGATCAAGATAGTTGCCAAATGTGAAAACTCCTCCGTCATCTTCTCCATTGCTCATGTTCTTCCCTCCAGACCTCTGACCTATCACCGTTTTTGATGAGGGGGGAAGGAGCTATCCTGTCAATTTTAGAAGCTGTTAACAGAGCGCGTGATCTGAGGAAGGAGAGGATCTCTGAGGAATCTCCTCTGCCAACTATACACGAGGGGGGAACATTGAATGGGAAAAACATTCTTCACCAAATAACTCTTTAGATAGCGAAGGTAGACGAGAGGCCGAAGAGAGAAAAAAAGATAGAGACTGATTCTAAAAGGCAGGGTGCGCTAACATTTTCAGAAGAATGCTTGGAGATGTGGGAGTTCTTTTCGACCATTCAGAAGTGATGCGAACATCTGCGCTACCTTATGGGTGCATGGCAATCAAAGCAGTCTGCTCGTTTCCCTGATCTTTAATGCTCATCTGACTCCTTCAATTTGTTTTTTTTTGATGCATATCTATGAGACGAAAAGTTATGATGTATTGAAGCTTTTCAAATATTGATCATTATCTATTCTCTGATGTTGGCTATGGAATCTGGCGCTGCTTAACGAAATGGAGTACTAATGCTCACGCAACGAGAAGAAGATGAAGACGTAAAAACAAAAGCTTGGTGACGAACGCTGAATAGATAAGCGTTTCTGAACTGTGTCATATTTTTTTAATTTCTGCAATTAATTGCGTAATCAGTTAAGGATTGATGCTTGGATCTATTGTGAAACTTCTGTTTAATTATTATTTTATGCATTGCGTGGATCATATTATTCAGAAGTAGATTATGTATGTACTTGTCTCATATACACAAAACAATATCTTATTATCTAGAATCAAATCATATACGCAGTTGTCTTCCAGTAGTTTGCTATGACTCATAGTTTGAGTTTTTGTGCTTTTATGAGTTCTATCATGCGATTCGATGTTCTTTGTGCAATTATTCACAGTTATGATTTGTTTTTAGATCTCGAGCTTTGATAGCTACAATTCGGATTTGTTTTGCGCTGTTCAAAACCGTACATATGTCATTGCTAAATACTCATAACATTGATTAAACTATATGATCTTGTTCTAATTAGTTGTTTTTGCACGCTTTATGCTAATATGACACACAATCAATACTAATTGTGAAGGACACTGACAAGAAGAACAATGCTTAGCTCGTTCCAACGATTTCACAAGCATCTGGATTAATCATCTGGATTGACCACGAGTAAATGATTGCTTATTCTATGTGTTGAAAAGTTGCACGCTTATCACTTTATAGATGAATTCTTTCGAGTGTGTTTGATGTAATTAATTGTTGTTCAATAGCACAGATTAAAATATGAAGACCTATAAAAGTTCAATATAGGAAGTCTAGTCGAGCATGTCAGTAATATGGATTTAGGTTTTTGCACGTTGAAGTTCCGAAGATGTGATTTCTTTATTTGAAATTTATGTAGAATTCAAGCTACGCGAAGATCAAAATTCTGTTATTAATCAGAGAAATTGCTCTCATTTGAATACAGATAGAAGAGTTTTACGAATCGAAAATAAATAAAGAGGCATTGCATATAAGATCTAAGGATCACAACAAATGAATTTTATGATCTGCATTACAGTTTGATTAATATAAGTTTTGTCGTATTAGAGCAGATAAAACCCATGTGAACGCTGTTATATCAGACTATCTTCCAGTTTTTTTTATTCCCATGAATTAGTGCATTGGAGAGTTCATGCATACCAACGAAAACAATTAGATATTACGCTTAATAGTTGCTTGTGTTCTGTACCATATGGGAAAAATTACATTTAGCATTGCACAACAAAAAGTCTAAAGTTAGAAAGAAAAATTGGATCGTTGAATGGTGTTCAAAATAGTTGCGATTTAAATAGAATGAACATTCGCAAACATCTTGTTGTCTGAAATAGAATTTATGTAACAACATTACTTGAGAAAAAGAAGTGGTGATACATTTGAACTCATGTATCGCAAAGAAATGCAACCCAAGCTGGTTTTCTTCCTACCATGTGCAATTGATGATAAATAAAACTTTATTTCAAATGTCTTTCATCCTGAGAATTGCTTTGAATATCTAATGTTTTCATCTTTGAAGTAGGATGAAGAAGAGAATAGCATTCACAATGAACATTTGATGCATGTATGCAATGGAAGTAATCTTGGTGAGAATATGATTCTGCAATTGCTTGACTAATGATCTTTTGAATCGCACTAGACTGAAATTGCACCAAGCACTTGGCGTGTGTCGTTAGCGAGACGGTTGACTTGATCCACTAGCCGTCGCGAATCACTCCCATATTTGAACCCGACGTGAACAGGGGCATTGCAACTCAGGTGCACGATTTCGGAACCTCTTCATTATATTCCAGGTATTCATATTTTACTTTATATTCATTATATAAGTAAACAATGGGTAAAAAGGGATTTTCAAAACACTCCACACAAGACATCGATTCTAGTGTGAAAGCATTGATTGAAAAGAAATTTTTGTTGATATATTTAGGTAGTGATGTGTGTGAAAACTCTAGGATCTCCGGGGTACTTTTTTCCCTCTTTAGGAGATTTTTTTTCCTCGGCTTGTATATATGCCTATTTGCCCTAATGGGCTACTTATCTTTGTACATTCTCTAGTAATTCATTCAGTATTGTGTGTTGTGCTCCAAGCTTCTTCTCCTTCCTTGTGATGTTTGCGTACTTCTTCAAACATCTATCTCCAACAATTGGTATCAGAGTAGGTTGTTGCTTCATCTAGGGCGCCGTCGACACTCCTCCGTTTGTAGTCTCAGAATCACAAAAATTTTGGTGAGCATATTGAGCGTGTTTCTTAGATCAAAATTGCTTCGCTCTGTGGTGCCAAAATCACGATCTGAGCTCGTTTCGGCCTCCGAATGCACTATCGCAGTGCTTTTGTAGGCTATTTGTCTTTTTGTGCTAAAGGTATATACTAATTTCTATTCGCTAATATAAGCGTCTCGAAGTCTACTACAGGTCTAGTAGAATTTGTCTCAGTAGTTTTGTTCAACTTTTTGAGATACAATCAATTTTCTATATCAAGGTATTTTAGTCACCGGCCATGGCTGAAAGCAGTGATGTATTCCGTATGTTGGCTGTTGAGGATAAGTTGGATGGTACCAACTACCCATTGTGGGCTTATATGATGCGACATGCATTGGTTGCAAAAGGACTGTTGAACATTGTGCATTGTGTTGAAAAACGTCCTATCACACCTGCAACTGTTACAACTGTAGGTACTAAAGCTGATGCAGCAGGTGTCGAAGATAATGATATTCTACATACTCCTGTTTGTGCTACGGTTTCTACTGCACCTATTGTAGAGCAGATTCACTGGGATGGCAGAGATGCCCAGGCACATGCGTTGATAGCTTTGTCTGTCAAACGTGCTATTATTCCTCACATTTCGCTCTTGCAGAATAGCTAAGGATGCTTGGGATACACTTACCACATTATACCAAGAAAGGAATGAGGCTCGTGTTGCTTATCTCCAAAAAAAGTTAGAGAGTGAGCACATGAATGAAGGTGATTCTATGGACAATTTCCTAACGAAGATCAAAGATTTGAAGGAACAGTTGATTTCTGTTGATGAGGTTATACCAGATAGCTCACTTGTGCAGAACATTCTGAATGGTCTTCCTGATTTATATCAGAGTTTTACTTCTACTCTTCGGTTGATGATGAAAGGCAATCCAAATGCCTTATCATTTGAGGAGTTAGTCTCTGTTCTGTTGCAGGAAGATGAGTCCAGGCAGAACAGGTTCATTATGCAATTTGCAGATCAAGCTTTCCTAGCTAGTCAGAAGGGCAAAGGAAAATGGAGCTCTTCAACTAGTAAGCAAAAATCTGCTAATTCTGTATATTCGAAGAAGTAAGATAAAGATTAGAAGAATGGGCGTTTACTACTATCTGTAGTTTTGACCCATCTTTTCATGAGGAGTGCATGTCTGCAGTAGACTCAGATGTTTGGTATTTTGATAGTGGGATGACCAAACATATTACCTCATAGCACAATTTCTTCTCTTCGCTCGAGCCTGCCCCTACAGGGAATACTGTTACATTCACCAACAACTCCTCTTATCCTGTTATGGGAGTTGGTAAGATCATTTTGACTACTGCTGATGGTAGTTCTTTCAGTTTGTCAGATGCTTTATTTGTGCCAGGGATCAAGAAGAACCTGTTATCAGTTTTTGCATTAGCCAAGATTGGCTTGGTTGTGAAATTTATTGATGACAGGTGTACAGTTCATGATCTGTCAAATGGCGATGTGATTATTGCTTCTGGTATTTTATGTCGTGGGCTTTATAAGCTCATAGACTATGAAAGATCTGTAAAAGATTTAGCATGTGTAGTAAATGATTCTCACGCTATGTCAGATGCAAAGCTTTGGCATGCATGCTTTGGTCATCTAAATTTTGCTAGATTGCTACACCTGCAGAAATCTGAAATGGTGTCCTCTTTGCCCAAACTTGAGACACCTGGAAAACATGTTTGTGAAGGCTATATTTTGGGCAAAATGCAGCGTTCATCCTTTCCAAAAGATGATTCAGTTCGAGCTACTCAGAAATTACAGCTTGTACATAGTGATGTCTGTGGTCCTATGCAGACACCTTCTTTTGGGAATTATCTTTACTTCGTGATTTTCATCGATGATTTTTCCAGGCATGCATGGGTATATCCATTGAAGGCAAAGTCCGAAGTTTTGATGTGCTTCAAACAATTTTTGGTTTTGGCTGAAAATCTGTCAGCATGTAAAATGGGCACCCTCCGTTCTGATCAAGGGGGGAATATATGTCTTCTGATTTTAATGCATTTCTGGCTAAACGTGGGATAAAACACGAGTGTACAGTGTCGTATACACCTCAACAGAATGGAGTTGCTGAACGAAAGAACAAGTCACTCATGGAGATGGCAAGGTGTATGGTCAAGAGTCAAGCTTTACCACATAGTTTCTGGCTTGAGGCTGTCATGTGTGCAACATATGTACTTAACTGGTGTCACACTAAAGCACTGCAGTCTATCACTCCATATCAGGCTTTTCATGATCGCAAGCCATCTGTTGCTCATCTGCGTGTTTTTGGTTGTTTGGCATATGCATTAGTGCCTGAACAACATCGCAGAAAATTGGATGATAAAGTAGTAAAATGTATTTTTGTTGGGTATAGTTTTGAAAGTAAAGGCTATCATTTGTATCATCCACAAACTAAACGCATGTTGGTTAGCCGTGATGTTGTTTTTGTGGAAGATGCTATTCAGCCAACGCTTTCATGTACTAAGGAGACATCTGTTAGCTCCAAAGACATGTATGATACTTTGCTGCCTCTTTTTACAGGTGGACAGTCTAGTGCTGGTCCTAATGAGGCAACTTCTCAGCCTTTGCAGGTTTCATGTGATGATGCAGATCATTGCATTTCTGAAGCAGATTTACATGATGCACTAGTTGATGAGAGGGCTGGTATTGAGCAAGCAAAAAGTATGCCAAAATGATTGGTGCACACTTTGTGTGACAACAAATTAGATGCACCTCTGTCATATCGTACTCATTCAGGCTCTCATAGTGCCTCTTTTGTGTTAGATTGCTATGCTATGGTTACATCTAGTCTCTATGATGAGAATGAGTCTGTTTCATTTGATGAAGCACAAAATTCAGAAAATTGGATGGCTGGTATGCAATCTGAATATGATGCAATAATGAAGAATGGTACTTGGTCTTTATGTGACTTGCCTCCTGACAAGAAGGCCATTGGCACTAAGTGGGTATACAAGCTGAAGGGTAAACCTGATGGTATAGTTGACATGTATAAGGCTAAGCTTGTTGCAAAGGGTTATGCGCAGGAAAGAGGCATTGATTTTGATGAGACCTTTGCACCTACATGCCGTATGACTACTGTTTGGAGCATTTGTGCACTTGCAACCCATCATGGTTGGAATGTACATCAATTGGACATTAAAACTGCATTTCTAAATGGTGACTTGCATGAAGAAGTGTATGTTTTTCAGCCTCGTGGCTTTGTGCAGAAAGGGCATGCAAACCAGGTGTGCAGGTTAAAGAAGCCATTATATGGTTTAAAGCAAGCACCACATGCTTGTTATGAGAAGATACATGCCTATCTGATTGCACATGGTTTTGCGAACAATCCAACTGAAATCACCTTATATGTTAAGCCTGCTAATGATGTGCTTCTGATCATTGTTGTCTATGTTGACGACATGCTGCTCACTAGTCCTATTGAGAACCATATTACTGATTTTAAGGCTGATTTGCATGCGTCATTTGAGATGTCTGATTTGGGGCATTTGCATCACTATACTCGGCCAGATATTCAGTTTGCTATCTCACAGATGAGCAAGTTTATGCATTATCCAGGAGTCAAGCATTGGCAGGCGGTTAAGCACATCTTTTGCTACTTAAGTTGTACTCGGCTACTTGGGTTGTTTTATCCCAAGGGGGGATCACTACCACCAGATTTACATGCTTTTTCTGACTCTAATTGGGCTGGTTGCTATGACACTCGTGTGTCCACTAGTGGCTTTTGCTTCATGCTTGGTAGCTCATGTATATCTTGGTTGAGCAAGAAGCAGCCTACTATGACCACTTCCAGTTGTGAAGCTCAGTATAGGGCAGCTTTCATAGCTATTGTTGAGTGTGTGTGGCTCAAATGCCTTATGGCTGATTTGGGTGTTGGTCAGAATTCTGCCACCACTATCTTTACTGACAATCAGAGCGCATTGGTGGTTGCGAGGAACCCTGTGTTCCATGCTCGCACTAAGCACATTGAGGTGCATTATCACTATGTTAGGGAGAGGTTCTCTGCTGGGGAGATCATCTTGGCATATGTGCCCATGCAAGAGAACATTGCAGACCTTTTCACGAAGGCTCTTCCCAGGGAGAAGTTTGAAGCTTTCCGCAAAGCTTTGGGCTTACTTCCTTTTGTGGAGTGATTTCCATATAGCTTCATACTTCGTTATACATGAGTGCCAGCTACTTGTTCATTGCATCACTCCCAGGGGGGATTTGTTGATATATCTAGGTAGTGATGTGTGTGAACACTCTAGGATCGTCGGGATACTTTTTTCCCTCTTTAGGAGGTTTTTTTCCCTCGGCTTGTATATATGCCTATTTGCCCTAATGGGCTACTTATCTTTGTACATTCTCTAGTAATTCATTCAGTATTGTGTGTTGTGCTCCAAGCTTCTTCTCCTTCCTTGTGCTGTTTGCATGCCTCCGCAGACGTCTATCTCCAACAATTTTTAGAATATGATGAGAAATTTAATGAGATGAAAATATTT
>CM035433.1:127466125-127481125 GCA_020310875.1 Ceratopteris richardii
TCTCAACTCTTCTGGCACATGTGTGTAGCATACGCAAGCAAAGATTCTAATGTGTGAAAGGTCTGGTTTCCTTCCACTCCATGCCTCCTCAGGTGTCATGTCATGTAACCCTGATGTCAGACACCTATTCATCAAGTACACAGTAGTAGATACAATATTTGCCCAATATGTTAAAGGCACATTCATTTCATTTAACATACCCCTAGCGATTTCAGCAATATACCTTTTCTTCCTCTCTTCCACCCCATTTTATTGGCGGGTATACCTGCAAGTGATTTACCTCTTTATACCTTCGTCTTGTAAGAAATCACAAAGAGCATGGGAGAAGTATTCTCCCCCTCCATCGGACCTTAGGATTTTGATATAGCAACTTGTCTCCCTTTCAACTTGTGCCTTGAATCTTTTGAATACATCAAACACATATGATTTTTTCTTTATACAATACAATCGTACTTTTCTTGAGTATTCATCTATGAAGTTTACAAAGTACCTATTACTTGCAAGAGAGGGCTCTTTGGTTGGCGCCCACACATCTGTGTGCACAAGGTCTAACACACCATGTGCTACATATCCACTCTTCCTGAAGGGTTGCCTAGTAGACTTGCCTAGTTGACAAGCTTCACACATCTCATGCAACATTTGTAATGAAAAATGTGGTAAACCTCTTACCTTTTCCATCTTCTCCATGTCTTTCAACCTTTGAATGTTGATGTGACCTTACCTTTTATGCCACAAATCCAAATCTCCAATCTTCTTGTCACCATAGGTGATGAACATTGCCTTGTTGCTTTGTCCTTTGCCAATGTCAAGAGTGAGCATCCTTCCTTCCTTATTTCCTTTGGCTATCAACTCATAGCCATTCCTAGGGTCTTCAATAAAGCATCCTTTGTGGTTGAAGTTGACTTGGCATCCCTTTTCAACCATCTGTCCAATAGATATTAAGATTTTTGTAATAGTAGGAACATGCAATACTTCAGATAGTCCTTTTGCTTTATGGTTGCCTTCAAGCTTCACATCTCCCATCTGTTGTATCTCATGCTCTGTGTTGTCTCTTGTCTCCACAAAGCCTCTTTGCTTGGGTGCTTGAAGATTGCTGAAGTACTCCTCTTTACCTAACATGTGGTTAAAGATTGCTGAAATACTCCTCTTTACCTAACATGTGGTTACTACAACCACTATCTATATACCACACCTCATCATGTGGTTGACTTTCACTTTTATGCTTCATAGCTAACAAATGCTCATTTTTTGAATTTGTTGAGGAGTTAGCATAATTACCTTGCCCTCTGTAATTGTTTCCACCTTGCTTTTGCCAACAATCTTTGGCATAGTGTCCTTGCTTCCCATAATTGAAGCATCCATTTGCGTTGGAGTAGCCTCGACCTCCATATCTTCCTCCCATACCTCTTTCTCTTCCTCTTCCTCTTCCTCTTCCTCTTCCTCTTGATGATTGACCTTCATCTTGGCTTGATTGAATCCCTTGATAGCTTTGGTTGCCTTGTCGGTAGTTGCTTCTACCTCTTCCTCTTGAAGCACCTCTATTGCCTTTGCTTCTTCCGCCTTTGATTGCATAGAAGAGTTGTTCTTGGCTGCCCTTTGACTTGTTGCCTCCATGGTTGAGCTCCTCAGTCACCATAAGAGAAGAAAGTTGCTCAAAATCCCATAATGAATCCCTTACATACACAGAGGTTGTGAATGCCTTCCATTTATCATCTTCTCTAAGCCCATTAAGTGTGTGGGCAACTAGGTCATCATCATCTACAACACATCCTATTGAACCAAGTGCATCCGATATCTCTTTTACTTTGAGTATGAAGTCATTAATGCTCTGATTTGATGACTTCCTAAGGTTGTTAAGTTCATTCTTGAGCTGAATTTTTCTAGCCTTTGTAGAGGTAGAGTACAACCTTTCTAAACACTCCCAAACCTTCTTAGATGTATCTAGGTCTTGGATATGACCTATCATGGAATTGCTTATGTGTTGAGAAAGAATGAAGATCACTCTCCTATCCCTTTCTTCGCATTCTCTAATGGCTCTCCTTTGATTCTCTTAGTCCACCAAAAATTGAATTTCTCTCTGGACCTCAAGACAGAACCTATGAAAGTTTTCACAGTAAAAATAGACTCTCTAAGATTTCCAACAAGCCATAGATCACTGAATTTGAAGAATGTGAGCTATGCCAAACTCCTTGCACAAGACAGACCAAAATCTGCCCAAACTGGTAGCTTGCAATTATGTGTACCTTCCAACACACATATATTTGGGAATATGTAGAGATCAGACTAGAGAGCTTTCAAGCTCAATATACACAAAGTTAATTAACACTTGATACTAAGATTACATCCAAATAAAACCTTACAATCATAGGAACAAAATGATCTATCTTGCAAATGAATCGGACTACTACACAAAGAGATATGGGTGATCAAAGATCAATTCCTATGAGAAAACTCCAGCAAGCAAGGGGCTTGCTTAGCTAGGGGCTAACTTAGACCTGGAGTAAACACTCCTAATGAGAGTTTACAAGTGCTAAAATGGTAGAGGATGATGGTGACAACTTTGCTCCATGTCTTTGCTTATATAATGCTCAAAAAGTTGGTTGTAAATTTGAATTCAAAAATGCCGTCCAAATGATCTTGACTTTTCTCCATCAATTGGGTGAGTAAAGGGCTGAGAAAACTCGTGGAAAAGTGGTTATATATCCTACCGAAAAGTGTGAGTGATGTGGCACTTCAACTTAGCATGCGTTCCCATACTTGAGATTGCTAAAATTCTAACATATGTGTGTGTGTATGTATGTATGTGTCTATTTGTGTATTGTGTGTGTCTATGTATGTATGTGTGTGTCTATGTGTGTATATATGTGTGTATGTTTATATATGTGTGTGTGTAAATGTGTGTGTGTATGTGTCTATGTGTGTATGTGTGTGTCTATGTGTATCTATACATGTGTATGTGTATATGTGTGTGTGCATGTGTATGTGCGTGTGTAAATGTGTGTGTATGTGTGTGTATGTGTGTGTGTGTATGTGCATGTGTATGTGTGTGTATGTGTTTTTGTGTGTGTCGATGTGTATATGTGTGTGTGTCTATGTATGTATGTGTATTTCTATGTGTGTATATATATGTGTCTGTGTATGTGTGTGTATGTGTGTGTGTGTCTATGTGTGTATATACATGTGTATGTGTATATATATGTGTGTGTTCATGTGTATGTGTGTGTGTATGTGTGTCTGTATGTGTGTGTGTGTGTCTATGTGTGTGTGTGCCTATGTATGTATGTGTGTCTATGTGTGTATATTTGTGTGTATGTTTATATATGTGTGTGTATGTGTGTGTATAAATGTGTGTGTGTCTATGTGTGTGTCTATATGTTTATATACATGTGTATGTGTATATATGTGTGTGTATGAATGTGTATGTGTGTGTGTAAATGTGTGTGTGTATATGCATGTATGTGTGTGTGTCTATGTATTTATGTGTGTGTCTATGTGTGTATAGATTTGTGTATGTGTATATATGTGTGTGTGTATGCATGCACATGTGTGTGTGTGCAAATGTGTGTGTGTGCAAATGTGTGTGTGTATGTCTATGTGTATGTGTGTGTATGTGTGTATATATGTGTGTATGTGTATATCTATGTGTATGCATGTGGATGTGTGTGTATAAATGTGCATGTATGTGTGTGTATGTCTTTATGTGTGTATATGTGTGTGTATGTGTGTGTGTATGTGTCTGTGTCTATGTATGTATGTGTTTGTCTATGTGTGTAAGTGTACACATGTGTATGTGTATGCATGTGTATGTGTGTGTAAATGTGTGTGTGTTTACCTGTCTTTTATCTCCCTCTCTGTACTCCGTGCTTGTGGGCGTGTTTGAGTGCATGGTCTATCTCTCTCTCCCTATCTCTCTCTATCTCTCTCTCTCTCTCTCATCTCAATCCCGGCACAAATGTGCCGGGAGAAATTGAAATCTTTTTAATGAATCCATAGCATCACTTATGCAACACTTAAGCATCACAAGCAGTTTCTCAATATCGCTAATAGCGTCATTCATTAGTCATGGTAATAACTGCATCGCATAAGCGACGCTGTCCATTGCTTATACAACACTACCTTTCGTTTTTACTAATTATGTAATTTGTCTCTTATGTGATGCTCTCGGAAATTAGCATGGCATAAGCGATGAAACCTGCTTTTTTTCAATGGGGGGCATCGCTATGCACCCCCTCCCCCCCCAATTTCTAGTAGTGTGTATGTGTATGTATGTATGTGTGTGAGTATATATATATATATATATATATATATATATATATATATATATATATATATATATATATATATATATATATATATATATATATATATATATATATATATATATATTGGTACATGTATATGTATATGTGTGTGTGTATACACACACACACACACACACACACACACACACACACACACACACATATATATATATATATATATATATATATATATATATATATATATATATATATATATATATATATATATATATATATATATATATATATATACATACATACATATAATATATGTATATTCATATGTATATGTATATTAATATGGATGTGTATATGCATATGTATATGCATATGTATATGTAAATGTATATGTATATGTAAATGTATATGTATATGTATAGTATATGTATATGTATAGTATATGTATATGTATATGTATATATATGTGTATACATAAATGTATATGTATATACATAAATGTATATGTATATGTATATATATGTGTATACATAAATGTATATGTATATGTATCTGTATATATAAAATATCTCATTGTGCATGTGATCATACAACCAATGAGCCCAACTGACCTGTCCACTTGCCTCTGCATAAGCCAAAGGTGCAAAATTTTCTTTCGACATGTAATCATATTTGATGATGAAATACAACCTCTCCAAGTACCATTTTAACTGCTCTCGTTGAATATGACCTGCATTCTTCATCATGTAATACTGTCGTCCCCCTTCCCTGGACCCAAAATCTTTCTTCAAGATGTCCTCAGAACACTTCGGAATGACCACATCATTGTAAATAGGTAACTTAAATATTTTTGCAACTAGTTCAGGTGAACATTTTACCTGTAATGCGAGCTGACATTTTGTTTTTTTGATGATCTCCAGCTGACTCTTTGCATAGTAGTTGCATCTCCATCTCGCCCATGGCAAAGTAGCAAATTGAAATAAATCGATCTTACAGAGCCAATTCTCATTTGTGGTGGACTGTGTATCAATTTCCACCTTGAGTCTGTAAATGGTTCCATTAGAGTTTGCACAAATTTTGTAGTCCCGGTTTCGATATCTCCTCCTCATCATCCTAAAGCAAGCTATTACTTTCCTCAGTTGTGGTTTCTTCTTTGCGCAACACAACTTCTCTCTTTGTCATACGTTCCCGCATGACTTCTGGTTTAGGCACCAACACAATAGACACAGGAAGAGACATTACTTTTGGGGCCATAAAATAGGACTGAGAACACAAGTTCCGCGAGTGAGAATGTTCTACTAGCGAGTGACGGAAATGTTTGACGTACTTACTTACGTACAAGTTCATGCCATTCAATAATATTTTAGTATGGGTCACTTTAAAAATCATTAGTAGCCTGTTTCCTCACATTACCATAACGCTTAAAAGATCTTTTACGCGTGCCTTGATAATCATTAAAACTAATGCGCATCTCAAGAATACAAAAGTGATATTTAAATTCATTAACACTCCCTTTTATGGTGCACGATCTTCCCACCACAACATTCCGACTAACCTTACTTTCCAAGATAATATCTGGTTGAGCACTATCTTTTTGTTCATGTTCCCCCTGATACACCTGTTCGTCATATCTCTGACCACTTGCAACCCTTGTTGTACCAGTTGTCTCTGAAACTTCATTACTTGCTGCCTCGGAATATCCCTTTGAATCTGCAATCCGATCCAGTAATACCTCCTTCTCAACTTTTGGCTGTGGAATAACCCTTAGCAAAATGTTATACTGCAACTTTGGACATGGAACCCATTGTAATCATAAGAAAGTACTTAATGTAATTTTGGACCAACAAGAATCAAGAAAACATTTCACTAGGGATGAAAATGTAGAGAAATAAGCCTTCTTACTACGATGATCACAAACATTGCTGATTTGATTTTCAGGATGATGGATCACTTGCACAACATTAGAAGATAACCAATCCAAATGTGGCGGCTTCCCCTGAAATAGTTTTAGCCTAAATCCATTGATTGGTTTGTCCATCCTTGTGCCAAACACATCTGCCACTCGAAAAGTTCCTTGTCCAAAATCCTGCACAATCTGATATGGGCGTTTGTATCTTAATGTAAGCTTTCCTGGATGAGGTATGAGCTTAGAATTATACACCATCACCCAATCTCCTTCTTTAAATAACTTAAACTTCACATTATGATTCACCCAAGCTTGTCTTCGCCTTTGAATTACCTTGGTAATATATGCACTTACCAAATGATCCTCCTCCATCTGAAGAAGATATTTACTCTTGTTGTTAACCGATAGCTCAGGAGACATCTTTTCTGCTGTGATTCGCAAACTCGGAACTACAAATTCCATAGGTACTATTGCCTCCAAACCATATACCAATCGGAATGGTGTCATTCTTGTTGTCACTTTAAATGCTGTCCTGAATGACCACAAAGCTGAGTCAAGTAACAAATCCCAATTTTTCTGATTGTCATGCACTAGCTTTTTAAGAATACTGATTAAGGTTTTATTCGTACTTTTTGCTTGACCATTTGCTTGTGGATGATATGCTGTAGTCTTCTTATGCATGATTAAATGAATTCTTGTTAACTCTGAAATCACCTCATTAAGGAAATGAGTACCTCTATCACTTACCAACTCAATCGGACACCCAAACCTGGTCATAATATTATGATAAAGAAATTTTGCCACACTTGCTGCCTTATTATCCTTCAACGCCACTACTTCCACCCATCTCATACAATAGTCTGTTGCTACAAGTATATATCTACTTCCCTGCTGAGTACTAGGTTTAATGGACCCCATAAAATCCATGACCCATTTTCAGAAGGGATCCAATAGTAAAATTGGATGATCAAACATCTGATCTGAATTATTAGGTTGGCCCAAATTTTGGCAAATCACACATCCTTTAGCATACTCATGCGCATCCTTTAAAACAGTCGGCCACCATAACCCAGCTTGTAAAACTTTCTTCCCTGTAATATCCCCTGACAAATGACCTCGTGCTAGACCTGAATGTGCTTCCTATAACACAACTGGTTGTCCAAATTCTGGTACACACCTCCTTATGACCTGATCCACCCCTTTTTTGTATAATGCGCCAGCTATAACCAAATACGGCCTACTTTTAAGTGCAAACTTCTTCCTTTGATTAGGTGTAAAGTATTGTGGTAATGAACCATCTGTTAAAAAACTAATAATTGGTCATACCAAGAATTTGCTTCCACCACTTGTGCATTAAACAACTCAGCATCTGGAAATTCATCACTTACACCTATAGGTGCTTCTCCTGAATCCAATCTACTAAAGCAATCTGCCATTGCATGGTCTTTTCCTAGAGTATGCACAATCACAAAATCAAATTCCTGTAATAAAAGCATCCACCTAGCTAATCGTCCTGTTAATAAGAGTTTCTTGATTAAATAGACCAAAGCCTGATGATCCACATGAAAAATAACCTTATTGCCCAACAAATAATGTCGAAACTTGAGCATATACCATTGCCAAAGCTTCCCTTTCCGTCACCGGGTAGTTCCTTTCAGCCGCACACAATACTCTACTAGCATAATAGACGGGTCTATACCATCCTTTCTCTTTCTGCTGCATCAAAAGTGCTCCTACAGCCACATCCGATGCATCAACAAATATGTGAAATGGCAATGAACAATCAAGTGGTTGCAAAATTGGTGCTACCGACCCCATCTTCTTTAACAATTGAAATGCTTTCTCTTGAGCATCTGCCCATAAAAATGGAACATCCTTTTTGGTCAAGTGCGTAAGTGGTAGAAAGATATTTGCTAAATATCGTAAATATCTAGCATGCCACTTAATCTGATCAACAAACTACATTACTTCTTTCACGTTGGTCGGTGCTTTAGCTGTGCTAATAGCTTCAATCTTCTTAACATCAATATCCATATCTTCTTGGGAAATGATATGGCCCAATAAAATACCACTTCAAACTGTAATAACACTTTTAAACGGATTCAACACCATCCTAAACTGTGGACATCTGTCAAAACATGATTTCAGGTGCAGCATATGCTGTACCTTCTTACCAAAGACCAAGAAATCATCTACAAACACATGCATAAGATCCTGTAGATAAGGTTCAAACACTTTGTGCGCCACGTAATTGAATGATGGCGGTCCATTCTTCAATCCAAAACTCATGACTGTAAACACATACCAAATTCAGTAATAAATGTTGTTTTGTGCTGATCCTCCTCAGCCACACTAATCTGATTATACCCTAAAAATCCATCCAAAAAACTATACATTTCATGCCCTGTTACTACGTCCAACACTGCATCATAAAACGACATAGGAAACGGATCTGTAACCGTTGTCGCATTTAACTTTCTATAATTGACACAAATTTTGAGCTTCCTGTTCTTTTTTGGGACCACTATAATAGGAGATAGCCAAGTCACCTGATTCATAGGTTTGATAAATCCGACTGCCAATAGTTTATCAATTTCTTCCTTCACCTGTTTAGCAAAATTAGGATTCATTCTATATCTTTGCTGCGCTACGGGTACTGCATCCATCTTCAGATTAATCCAATGTTGATGCAAATCAGGGTCTATACCTTTCACTTGAGAGCAATCCCAAGCAAACACATCTACATACTCTTTTAGTAAGCAAATGAGATCCTCCCTAAACTTTCCTTCCAATGTTTTACCAATCTGCACCATCTTTGGTTCAACTTCTGTCCCTAAATTAACCTCTTGAAGCTCCTCCTCCTTTACCCGCGTAGAACCTGCATACTTCTGATCATATATCCATTCAGCTAGAGTTATTACTTCTTTCTCTTGTTGTTCCAACCGCTGCTGTACTGGAGTTTCCATACTTTGTTCGAACATCTTTTGTATTTGTGCACCTTCAACCTGTTCACCAGGAACTGGCCCATCTACATTCTGCACAATCAGATTATCCTTACTTAATAACCCTACTACATCAACTTCTAATACGAGTACTATCATTGGATTTGCTTGCAAAAACTTTTCCTCTTCATCATCTTCTATCTCGTCTGCTAAGTTAATTGTCTGAGCCATGAGTGGTTTCTCCTGTACTGACGTATTTCTTCTTCCTCGCATAGGAATTGTCACTTGCTTTTTACCCTTTGTGATCATTACCACATTCTGACCCCAATCCTACTTGACTTTAGCAATCCTAAACCAAGGTCTCCCTAACAACATTTCATATGGATATGCTGACTTAGACATCCTAATGACAACAAAATTTACCATAAATGACATTCCTGAAATGATAATCTGTTGCTGCTTTAGAATGCCAACCGGCTGAACTCGAGTTTGATCTGCCATTCTGACTTGAAAAGGTGCTGGAGCCAATGCCCCTCTTCCCATTTGTATAAAAATATGCTCAGGTAATATATTTACCCTTGATCCCCCATCCAGCAACACTTCTTCAAATCACCTCTGGTTGTACTGTACCTGAATTACTGGCACTACGAAGTCAACATCTGCTGGATCAATATTATTGGCCGAAGTTGAAGGTACTGATTGAATTTCTGGCTCTAAATGCTGCCCAAGTAACCTCTTCAACAAATTTTCTCAAAATGCTGGTACCAAAGATAAAAGTTCATCCAAAGACAATTGTAACGGTGAGCTAATGATTACATCAAACCAATCTTTGTGCGGGTCTTGCTTGCTCTGACTCTTGTTCCCCTCTCTTATTGAAGGTATCAAATCTACTTCTTGTTGTTGCTCTGTCTAACTTACAAACCTTACCTATTTATGTTTCTCACCCTGAACTTGCTTCAAGACCTTGTCTCTGATATGTCTTTGTTCCTGCCAATTAATAGGTCCTTTATTTTTTGATCTTGTAACTGCCAACACTTCCACTGCTTTGCCTTTCCCACATTTTTTACAATCACACTGCCAGTGGTTATCACTCTTAACGTGTATACTCTCAGATGTACTTGGTGCATCAGTCCCCCTATCCTCTTAATCTGGCCATTCTATAAGCATGGCATTTCCCTGAGCCGCCTATTGCCCCTGTTGTTTTTTGTTAATATAAAGGAAGTTCGGCATTAGCCTACTCTCCCGGACTTGAATTAAATAAAGAAAAGTACAAGAGAAGGGGACTAGTGCCCATGGGACCCCCAAATCCCACAAGGGAGCACACGAGATTAGAGCCTTTCGAGAAGATGGGGATCGGGTAAAACAACAAGGTTAAGATGTCAAGATTCTTCCAATTTGGAAAACCCATGAGAGCCAACTCATTCTTGTTTCTGAAGATCAACTTGGCCCACGAGGCCTGCCCATTGCACCAAGCCTTAATCATCAATTTGGCTGCCAGTTTGTTAGCCATGCACCCAATGTCCAGGATACCAAGTCCCCCACTATCTCTGTGGCTGGTGTAGATGGACCATTTGATTTTAGGCACCCCCTCCTATTGTGGTCGCCCGTCCAAAGGAAGTTTCTACAAATACTGTCAAGTTTGGACAGATCTTGCTCTTTCAATCGCCAACAAGAGAGGAAATAAATGGTAGATGATAAGAGGAACGTGTTGATAACCATAGCACGACCAGCAAGATTGATTTGCATACCTCTCCAATAGTTAAGCTTGTTTTCGAGTTTGGCCAGCACCCAGTTCCACCGCTGTTCCATAGAGACGCCAAACCCCAAGGGAATCCCAAGGAGTAGAAAAATTTGGCCCTACGGAATGATTTGATAGCCATGATCAATGAGAAGGTCGGGCTGTGACCCAACAATAGCTCTAAAGGCGGTCTTAGAGTGGTTGATTGTGGATCAAGAGGCTTCACAAAAAGTAGCCAAACACCTCTAGAACGTGTCCAGGCTGGTACTGTCATTGTGAACAAACGTGTTCATATCATCGGCAAAAAGTCTCATGGTGATCTGACTGTGGTCATGAGGCAAACAGAGGCCTTTGATATTACCAGCTTCCACCTGATGCTCCACCAACCTGCTAAGCCCTTCCGTGGCAATGGCAAAGAGAAGGGGAGCCAATGGACACCCTTGTCTGATAGATCTTCTAAGTTTGATCACCTTCAAAAGTTTGCCATTAATGTTAATTTGGGTCGAAGCGTTTCCGAGAAGGGTTGCGATCATCTTGGTGAATTTCTGACTACATCCAAGATCTTGGAGCGACTGCAGAATATAGTCCCATTCCAGCTTGTCGTAGGCTTTATCAAAGTCGATCTTGAGGAAGACCACGTCTTGTTTAGAATCATTTGCAAATTCAAGACCTTCCCAGATATCTATAATGGTTTCCAAAATTGACCTGCCTTTGATGAAACCTTTTTGGTCCTCGCTTAACCACTCTCTCAAGTGGCAAGAGATTCTGTTGGCAATGGCTTTGGCAATGATCTTGTATCCAGTTTGGAGCATCGTAATAGGACGCAAGTTCTCTATTATGTTCTTTTCCCCCTTTTTGTGTATTAACTTGATAATGCCATTGTTGAGACAAGAAGGAAGCGCGCCAAACTTGAGCGCCTCTTGCCAAACCAGATGTAGAGGGGTGGCAACCACCAACTTGAAGGATTTAAAGAACTCATTAGTGAGCCCATCAAGTCCCGGGCTTTTACCAAAAGGGAGGGCATCAATGACCTCAATGATTTTTGCTTCAGAGATAGGGGCATGTAGGAGGGAGCGAAGGTTGAGTGGTATCCTATGGGGGGAAACCCTAGATATGGCTGCCATACAGTCCCTTCTATGGTGGGAGAGGGGGTTTGAGGTCCCTAGGAGTTTTGTGAAGTGTCCTTCAATGATCCCAAAATTATCTTCTTCCGTATTGCATACATTGCCATTTAAGTCTAGCAATAAGGGGATCGATTCTCTAATATGTTTCCTTTTAAGGATACGACACATCTCTTTGGTGGGTTTGTCGGCTTTGCCAGCCCACTACTCCTTGAAGAAAATTTGCAAATTTTTCCTTTGTATTTCTTCCTTGTATCTCAGTAGTGCTCTGATTTTTTGAAGACCTTTCTGGGCTTGAGATTTTCCTTTGTTCACTTCCTCCTCGAGCCTCCAGAGTCTATGATATAGAGCTTCTCTACAAGCTCGCCGCACAGTCTCGAGCATCTTCTTGGATCTAATCATGAATTGTCGTGACTTATCAACCGCACTTCTCCAACACTTGGCTGGGGACAAGCCGGAGGCGAATGCCTCCTTCCACACATCAACAATCTCTTGATGGACGGAGGGGAGAGAGAAGGAGGGCGCACTAGCGTGGAACCAAGGAGCCTTACAAATCTTGGTGGAAGGTTGGAAAGTGATAACGATCGGGTAGTGATCAGAGATGGTGAGGTCGGTGCGTTGCCAGAGGGAAGGGTGGCTCCACTGATGAGTAAAAATCTCAGAAATGTAGCACCTATCAAGTCTAGCTTTCCTCAGGTCCTCGCCCGCTTGGAGATTTGACCAAGAAAAGCCATTCGAATCTTTGAATTCGACCAAATCCAAGTGTAGTTTGGTTTTGTCCCACGTTTCTTTCTCTCAACTATCGATGACCCTACCCTTGCCCATCCATCTATCCATACGGTCCTCCACCATGTTGAAGTCACCAGAAATAAGCACGTTTTGGGGGAGCGAGTCCAAGGAGGCCCAAGTGTTGAGTCTCTCTAACTCCCCATTAGGGGCATACACAGAAACTAAAGTAAAACAAAAGGGAGCACCAAAAGAAACAACAATCCATCGATTGCATTCATCTTCAATGGAGTTCTCAAGCTTTTCAAACCAGAATTGATTAATACCGATTATCGTTCCACCAGACCCCCGCTGGTGTGCCGTTGAGATCCAAACATGGGTCGAGGAGACATGTCTAAGCCGTTTCTGGAGGTCTTCTCCGTCAATTTTAATCTCTTGAATACATATAAATTCTGGGTTTAGGCTAATGTCGCGAAGCCATTGACCAATGATGGTCGCTCTTGAGGGGTCGATTAGCCCTCTAGCATTTAACGAGATGATGATCATTATCGTAGTGAGCCCTCTTTGCGGGAGGGAGCTTTGTCCTTTCTTTTCTTGGATTCATCTTTCTTTTTTGATGGGATCGGATCCCGAATTAGCAATAGGTTCTTGTGGGGGCTTTTCCAGGGTAGCTCCATAGGTTGTTTTCCTTTGCAGGATGCCTCCTGCTGGGAAAAACTGGGGACCGTTTTTGACACCATTTCCGGAATAGTCGATCCGATGATGGAACTTTCACTATCCATGTTATCTTCATTACTAGTAGTAAAGCCGTCTTCTTTGCTTTAGTATAACCCTCCTGGGAGGTTTCTTTATTGTCAAGGATCTCTAGGGATTTGTCGTTGGTGTCCAACTCAAGTTGGTTCCCACCTGGGTAGTCAAACTCATTGATCTCCTTTTCCAAATTGCAATACAAGTTGATGGAGGGGGTAAGTGACATGTTGTTTCGCTCAGAAGTTGCCCTAGGGCTTCTTTTCCTTCTTCTGACTTCGATGAACCCGTTTGCATCAGCTTCTGGATTAAGGGGGCCCTTGACAACCTCTTCCTTCGTAGAGTGAGTCAATGCCCCTTTGCTGTCTTGAGTGTTTTTGGGGGACTTCATGATTTCGCTTGTTTTTTTGTCTCAAAGGGCAATCTTTAATCCTGTGACCTTGTTGGACACAACGAAAGCACGCGTTGGGAAGGTTTTTGTAATTGATGTCTTGCTCCCATACATCCCCTTCGCCCAAGTCCACTTTGATCTTTGATGGAAGCGGCATGCTGAGGTCAGCCTCGACACAGATTTGAGGGTGCCACCGAGCGTTGAATGAGTGTCTTGCACCTTCATAAATGAGACCACCAATGTCCTCGCGTGAGGCCAACGGCTTGCGGATAGGAGAAACAATGTCCCACACGAAGTTGTACAAGAAGTATGGCAGGTTAGGGAGCTCAACTCAGAGAGGGTACCGAAGCGATTTGGATTTGTCGGGAGTAAAATGAGGGGACCATCTGAATAGGCACAGGGTCGCACGGCCGTGTTGCCAGGTTCCGACACTTAGGGCTCGAAACGACATATCTTCATTTTCAAAGACTAGCAACATGTGGCTTGCCAGTAAGAACTGACACTTACAAACAATTAGCCCATGGGGGAACCACTCGTTGCGAAGCCACTGTCGCACGGTTTCGAGCGGGGGCCTAGCGCCAAACATTTGGCCGACGAGGCAAACTTTCTTGAGATCCTCCTGTTGACAGAATTGCGGATCTACTGAGGGAGACCAAGGGGGGTTCAACACTCTCGGAGCCCCCAAGGGCGGCACAAGATCCCCCCTCCAACAGAGAGGCCATGTTACCGGTCTCCCCCGGAGGAGGAGCCAAGTTGCTTCTCACAAATGAGGGGGATGCGAAAAAAAATTGCTGCCCCTGTTGTTGATGCTGTCCCTGTTGATTATTCTGATTGTACCTGAGAACGGGTATACCTCTCTCTTCCCTATGCTTTACTCATAAGGGACAATTCGGCCCTATGCAATGATCGGGAGCAGAACAATATCCACAAGGCATCACCCCTAGCAATCGACCCTGTTGATTCCCTTGTTGGTTATTCCCCCGTTGATTCACTTGATCTCTTTATGGAGGTCTTACTTATTGTTGCCTCTGAAAATTACCCCGCCCCTAGATGGGAATAGCCTGATTGGCTGCTACTTCATTAATATTCCTATTATCTTGCCGTGAACTTTGCCCTCTATGCTTGGGGTTGTACCAACACTGATTTGTTGTATGTCCCTCTTTGTCATAG
>CM035433.1:127486125-127616125 GCA_020310875.1 Ceratopteris richardii
CTAACAAGTCCCATGATTTTAGTGGTAGTTACAAATATTCTTGCAAGTCAAAAAATGACTTTTACAAATGGTAAAGATAAAAACTTCCTAGCAATGGTTTCCATGGAGCTTTAATTGTACATAAACTCTAGCCAAATGTTTAGGCTTGGTATTTGCACCAACACCTCCCCCTCAAGCCAAACATTTTGGCTTGGTCTTCTTCTTCATTCTTCTTGAATGTCATGCAATCCAATCATAGACTTAAACCTGCAAAGTTTTGTACCATCTAAAGCTTTAGTCAATAAGTCTGCACATTGCATATTAATTGATACATAAGCCAATTGAACTTCCTTGCTCAATAGCTTCTCTCTCACATAATGATCGTGAACCTCTATATGCTTGGTCCTAGCATGATAAATAGGATTTGCTGCAAGATGTAGTGAGCTTGTATTATCCCCATAAATCATTGGAGATGTAGTATGCAAACCCAAATCTACATATAACAATCTGATCCATATGGCCTCTTGAGTAGCATTGGCCAATCCTCTATACTTTGTCTCTGTAGAAGATAGAGCAACAGTAGGTTACTTCTTTGAAGACCATGATGCAAAAGATAGGTATCCTAAGGTACTCCTTCTATCATCTTTGCAAGTTGCTTTGAGTTTCCTTAAGGCACTTCAAAATCCTCTTGGCAGCTTCCAAATGAAGTGCCCTAGGTTTGTGCATAAACTAAATTTAAACACTTACTCCATAAGGAATATCAATCCTTATTAATGTAGCATAGTTCAAGCTTCCCACTATGCTTTGATAACCTGCAATATTCTCAAGCACATCACCTTCATGAGCACTTAAATTTTGGTTTACCTCCATTGGAGTACTTGCTATCTTGGCATCCTGCAACTGACACTTTTTTAACATGTCCTATATATACTTTCTCTGAGTAATATAAATTCTCGAGTTAGTATAGACTAACTCAAGTCCAAGAAAATATTTTAGTGATCCAAGGTCAGTAATTTTGAACTCCTACATCATCTGATTCTTGATCTGCTTCATGCCATTAGCATCATTACCTGTGAGTATGATATCATCAACATATACACATAGGTATATTACCTCTAAACAGAGTGCTTAGTAACAAAGGAACTATCATACCCATGTCTGATTGGCTTCTTGCTCTCCCTTTGTGATCTTCTGATTGCTTGGTTGGATGATTTAGGTATATCTTCTAACTTCTTCATTTTGACTTTGCCTTTGGACTTCCATGCCTTGAATTCTTCTAAGTTGATGATGTCCTCATCATCTGAGTTGATGTCTTCAATCTAATTAGGCTTCTCCTTAGTGAGTCTTGGAAACTCCTCTTCCAAGTCATAAGGTAGCTTTACTTTCTTGCATTCACTTTCAAACTAAGAGTCAATTTCATCAAAGACAACATCTCTACTGACCATGAATCGTTTGTTTGAAGGATTGTAAAATCTGTATCCTTTCTAATTCAAGTCATACCCTATGAAGATGCAATCATCTGCCTTAGGGTCTAGCTTACCTCTTATTTGAGAAGGGATATGCACATAAGCAACACATCCATAGATCCTGCAATAATCAAGTGAAGGTCTTCTACCATGCCATGCTTCATATGGGGTCATCCCATCAAGAGATTTGGATGGTAACTTGTTTACAAGAAAAGTAATAGTAGATACACTCTCTACCCACAAGTAATTAGGTAATTTTTTCTCATTTAACATTGAACCAGCTGTTTCAATAATTAATCTATTTCTCCTCTTTGCCACTCCATTTTGCTCAGGGGTATACCTTGTTGTGATTTCTCTCTTGATTCCTCTGTCCTATAAGAATGCATCAAAATCATTTGAGAAGTACTCACCTCCTTAGTCGCTTTAGACTTCTTCCTGTTTGGTTCTCAACAAGTGCAAGATACTTTTTAAAGCAATAAAATACTTCATCTTGGTGCTTCATAAAATATAAGATAGTCCACCTACTGAAATCAATGAAAGATACATAATACCTTGATCTAGAAATTGAGGGATCCTTTCTTGGTCCTCATACATCTATATGGACAAGCTCTAGGTAGTCCTCATGCATGTAGCCTTTCCTTGAGAAGGGTAACCTACGAGATTTTCCAAACTGACAAGCACCACATTTATAAATCATGTGTTGCTTGGATACATTAGGTATCTCAAGCACACATTGATCTCTACATATTTGTTTTAAAGTTCTTTCACCAACATGCCCTAATCTCTTATGCCACATTTCAACCTCTAATAATTTTGATCTTTGTAGCTATAAAGTGCAATGTTCCTTGTATCTTCAAGTTCAAAAGTGAATGATGTACCTGTCTTTTATCCTTTGGCAATTCTTTTGATTCCATGTTGGGGATCCTTCACAAATGCTCCTATTAAACACGAGTTGCCATCACAGGCGTGTTTAAACTCTTTCGGGTTCTTGGGAGTGATAGGGGTCTGATAAATCAGAGGCCCTGTACTTGATTTTTCCCAATTAACTCATTCACACCGTAGTACATTAACATTCAAACCTCTGTTTACTACGAATTACTACCAAAAACTCTCGTTCGTTCTCTCACAGACTAACTGTTCGTACTCAGATTACTACTTTCTCAGTACGTAGCACCGTAGTTATTCATTACCGTAACACAGACTTCATTACCGTAACTTAATGGAACCGAATTAACCACAAGTTAATCAAACCAAAGACGAAAACACAGTATTACTCAGATTTCTCAAACACACACCACGATAACTCCACAGAATGCAATCGCCCAGACAGACAGTCTGGCGATTCTCCTGATCGTTACCGAAGCGTCGTTTCATTGATTTATAAATGGTTACAACTCTTTGTAATGACCTTTTGGTTCGTGCGGAATAGAAAACCTTTCAGTTTGTGTGGGATAGGAAAATACAGTAATTATGGAAATACAAAGTGCCAATCCGGCGGCTTACACTGGCACGCACGGTGGACTTGAACCCGCAAGTTTACAAAATCTAAGGCTCATCAACTATACCTTGGATATACATGGTTCGGGCTAATTTAAAGGTTCTGGCAATTTTCTGCTTCAGAGAATCTAACATCAATTTTAAAGTGTCCAGTTCGACTAACTGAGCGTTAGTGCGAACAAAACTGGCAGCAATTACTTGAGTCATCAAAATATCAGCCTGTGTCTGCAAAAAGGCTTCCTGCAAATAAAAATCATTTGCCAGTGTTGCATCCCGAGTCAATTTCATGTCTTCAATCTGTTTGTCGATTCTGGAAAGATGTTCTGCTTGATAACCGAGCTGCTTTTCTCTTCTCTCCAACTCGTGGGATTGATACTAGATAGTCTGATAATATGCATCTCGTTCCTTTCTTACCCCTGCTATCTCCTTCTGCAATTGATTGGTTGAATTCATCTGAGCTTTAATAGTAGAATTAGCCTCAAATAGATCTGCATTTGCGTTCTGGAGTTCTATGTTAGTTTGTTTGGCTAAATCAGCCATCTCCTGTCCTTTCTACACAACTTCTTCTAGCTGAACTCGTGTTTCTTCTAGTAAATTACCAAGTGCTACACGAGCATCCTCTCTATCCTGAGCTAACTGTTTTAACTGAAGAATTTTTGCATCAGCAACACTAAATAACTCATCTTTGTCTCTTAGTTGAACCAACGCAACATCTCTTTGGCTGATCAATGATTCCTTTTCGGCAAGTTTAGCCTGTATCTATTGAATCTATTCATGCAGAGCATGATTTTCGGCCTTGACTGCAATCGCTTCTTCTTGCAATGGAGTGATATCTGCTTCCAATACATCCACTTTATGTTGTAATTCGTGGCGGATATTGTCAGTAACTTCCTTCATCTGCTTTGGTAGTTGTTGTGACAGTTGGATTAACATATGACCCATGGATGCTAACTCAGTAAACATAGGAATCAAAGGAACAGGAGAGGAGGAAGTGGTTGGGATGAAGAAGCTGACAAGAGGTGATGGGAAAAGGGTGGAGAATAGTTAGGTGAAGAAAAAGAAGTGGCAAGTTCTTCAGGGACAATTGGTTCAACACGTGCAATGGAATCGACCGGAGGCATGGGTGAAGGAGTGGGTAGAAAAGTGTTGGGTACCAACACTATTCGGGTAAGTTGCTGCGTAGTCGGTTTAGTCTGGGTAACTACAGAATCTACTGCTGCAAGCATTTCCTCCAAAATTTTTGCAACAAGAAGTTGGACATCTTCTTGCACATCTTGTTTGGACTGTTGTTGAGATTCTTCCTTAGAAGAGCTGTCTTTAGAATCGGCAGTAACATTTTGATCCTTTTGCTGGATTGGAGAAGACTGGGCGGACGAATCAAGGTGAATTGATGTGGCAGTGTCGTGGAAAATTTCTTCTTCATTTCTGACTCCTTCATTTCCAGCGGCAGAACCTTGCACTTGACTGTCAGAAGAGCTTATCCGTCTGCGTTTCCGGCGGAGGAGTTGGAAGAGATCATCTTCATCCTCTTCAGTATCTTCAAGTATTTGAGCAGATTCCTCATGATATAAAATTCGAGCGTTTGGAGGTGGTTGCGCTACTTGGATGGTCTGAAACAAAAAAGTAAGGATGTGCAGAAGATGAGAATGCGATAGATCTCCCTTGTTGACATGCTTAATGACCGTAACGCATTCACGGTGAATGCGCCGGAAAAAATAGGAAGCAAAATTAACAGGCTCTCGAGAAGCCATCTCAATCATTGAGTAGAATGGGCGTGAAATTCCGTAAGTGCGTTTCTGTAGATTCAATATGACCACTAAGAATTGCAAAGCTGTTCGTTCAGGATCAGGGTGACACAAGATAGCGTACTCATTCGATGAGTGTCTTGGGAACAATTCAACCATAGTGGCTATCGGAAGGTTAGGACCATTCTCTACTCCTTCCAGAGAGAGTCGGAAAGCTACAACAAATGATTCTAAGGTGATTACTACACGAGATGGTAAACATGTAATTGGCCAACTCTGTTCCGTAGCAAGAGTGGCGGCAATAGCAGCAATAATCTGGCTGTAATACGGATGACACTCCACTGAATGCCAAGGCAATTTAGTGAAGTTTGACAGACCTCGGATATGCAAGAATTCACTCACGTCCTGAGGGAGTCCGTCATGAAAAGTAGAAAAATTTGCTAAAGCTTCCATGATGCGTACAAAGACACGAATACAGTAATCACAGAAAACACAAAGTATACAGCGCACACAGATACAATAGCGATTAACAGCGAAAAGAAGAAGATTAAGTAGATACGCGACAACGTGAAGTGATCAAAAACCTTAATCATCGTGCGATGTTGAGATGATAACCTTCATAACTATGGCATGCATGCATGTGCAGATCGATAATGCAGGGCGACTGTTGATCATAATTAGATATCAAAACGAGGATATTTACAGGCTTATTCACCTAACACACAAAAATAAAAAAAAGTAAATAACACGCGGAAAAACGAAGAACGCGTCAGCGAGAATGAGGCGCTTGATGATACGGCCGCAACTTTGAACCATTGATTACTTTCGGAAGAGGATCTCCGGTCAAAGTAGTCAATCAGAAAGTAGCTGGGCCCACTTGTTCGCTAATCCGGTAATGACCAAACCACCATAATTCGAACTTTCCAGCTGCACGATTAGCTTTAGCATTGTAAAATAGCACAAGCTGACCCACCGAAAAAACTGGAGTTTTGAGATACCGATCATGGGTACGAGCTTGCCGCAACTGCACTTCTTGAAGAACAAGCACACTTTCCCAGTGATGTTCATCCAAAGTTTTGAGTGTGTCTAACCGGAATGACAAAGAGTCTTCAGGTAACAACTTCTGAGTTATGGGCACACGTAAGCTGGGTACTACAATTTCCATTGGTGTGATTGCTTTTAGCCCATAAGCAAGCTTGAAAGGAGTCAGTCCGATTGCTACTTTGTATGTAGTCCGGTATGCCCATAAAACTGCAGGTAGTAACTGATCCCATCTTTCTGGTGATTCCACAATCAGTTTATGAAGCATAGTCAACAGCGTTTTGTTTGTACTCTCAGCTAAGCCATTAGCACGAGGATAGTACGGTGAACTGAATTTATGCTGAATCTGAAAATTATGTGTTAATGCTTGCATTAAAGTGTTAACAAAGTGTGTTCCTTGATCTGCCACAAGTTCCAAAGGTAATCCATAACATAGGAATATGTCGTTCATCAGGCATTTTGCCACCGAAACTGCTGTAGCAGACCGTAAGGCCCAAGCCTCTGCCCATCTGGTAGCATAATCTATGCATGTCAGAATGTAGCGATTGTTGCTAAGGGTTGTTGGAGGTGTGATTGGTCCAATGAAATTAAGACCCCATTTTTGAAAAGGTTCTAATGGTAATACAGTTGCAGAGGAAAAAAGTGTCTCTATAATGGCTGTCCAGATCGCTGACAAGTGTCACAGTGCTGCACAAACTGAACTACATCTTTGTACATAGTAGGCCACCAAATCCCACTTTGCGAAATTTTCCAATGAGTGAGATCTGCAGCAAAATGTCAACCGGAGGGTACTGAATGTGCCATTGTGATGACTGAAGTTGCTTCATGTGGCGGAATGCAACGAAGTAATACACCAGTGTGGTCCATATAGTACAACTGTCCTAGAATCAACCGGAATCTGCGACTGTAAACTACAATTTTCCGCCTCATCGCAGGAGAAGTTTGAGGGGGAAAACATCCATCAGTAAGGAAGGTTAATAACTGATCATAGTAGGTAAGCGGCACAGGAGGTTCTGCAGATTCGACAGTAGTTGGTTCAGTAACGTAAATTGCTGGTGTGGTGTTATCAACGCCTACCGGAGCTTCACTAGAATCTAATCGAGAGAGAAAATCTGGTAATGCATGTGCAGTGCCGGGTTGATGAATTACTTCATAATCGAATTCTTGTAACAATAGAACACAACGTGCCAAGCGGCCACCTAGATGCTGCTGTCGGACCAGATACAGTAGCGCAGCATGATCTACATGAAAGGTGAATTTTTGGCCTAACAAATAATGCCAGAATTTCTTTACAGAATACAATAAACTGAGACATTCTCTTTCAGTTACTGAATAATTTCTTTCAGCAGGAGCGAGTCTACGACTTGCGTAATAGACAGGCCTGAACCACTTGTCAGATTGCTGCATTAAAACACTTCCAATTGCTATATCCAATGCGTCGACAAAGACATGGAACGAGCGTTCGGCGGTTGCAAAATCGGAGCCTGAGTCAATAATTCTTTGAGACAATCGAATGCAACTTGGCATTCTGGGGTCCATTCAAAGTGTCGTGGAGTGCTCGTCATGAGTCGATTAAGTGGGGTGGCGAGATGAGCTAACCACCGTAAATGGTGACCATGCCACCAAATCTGTCCCAGGAATCGCATAACTTCTTTTGGTGTGGTAGGCACAGGTGCTTCCAACACGGCTGCAACTTTCTCTGGATCAACTTGTATGCCTTGTGCAAAGATAATATGGCCAAGTAGTTTACCACAAGAAACCGCAAAGACAGATTTATTCGGGTTCAAGCAAAGTCGGTATTCACGGTATTTCTCAAAACAACACCGTAAATGATACAGGTGTGTCACAATCTTACTGAATAAAGAAAAGTCATCTAAGTATACTTGCATAAAAGAAGTGAGGTAGGGTGAAAAAATTTCTTGCATACAACGCTGAAAGGTACTAGAAGCATTTCTTAACCCAAACCACATGACTATACAAGCATAAACACCCCAGTTTGTAATGAAAGCTGTTTTTGGTATGTCTTGTTCAGCCATTCTGACCTGGTTATAACCACTGTAGCCATCCAAAAAGGAGTACATCTCGTGCCCAGCCACTCTGTCAAGCATGGTGTCAAGAAAGGGAAGAGGAAACGGATCAGGTACCATAGCCGCATTCAATTTTCGATAATCCACACAGATTCGAAGCTGCTTGTTTTTTTTTGGTACAATTACGATCGGAGAGATCCATTCAGCATGTTCGACTGGGACAATGAATCCTACCTTCAATAACCTATTAAGCTCTGCTTTAACCTGTGCTCATAATTGGGATTCATGCGATAACTGGATTGTTTAATTGGCTTCGCTTCTGGCTTCAGCATGACTCGATGTTGATAGATCCGAGGGTCTAAACCCTTCATATCGCGGTAATCCCAGGCAAAAATATCAGAAAATTCACACACGAGTCTGATAAAATCTTCTTGAAATTCCTCAGAAAATCTAGCCTTCATCTTAACATGATGTGGGTCGCTTTCTTCACCCAAATTATAGGTTACTAACTGGTCTTCCGGGACATAGAATTGACAAGGTTTCACCTGATCATCAGCTGACTGTAAAAGTTGTTGCAGAGTGGCTTCATCCATGGCAACAATATCATCTGCATTTGCCCCTCTGGTCACAGGAACAATTGTACATGCTACCGGACTCCAGGTGTCCGCTACTGATTGTAGGTCTGTAGTGCCTAAGGAAATTAGATCTTCATTGTTCTTCAGAAACACGTCTTCTTCATCGTTAGAAAAGCCATCCAACATGTGGAAGGGCTCTACTACATATGGCCTGGCATGGAGTTTGCAGGGCTGAATGGCATCAAGTTTGACAACATATTTTTGATGATTATCTTTAAAAGTCAATTCCTGTGCTGACCAATCCTGTATAACTTTAGCTTGTTTCAACCAAGGTCGGCCGAAAAGGAGATTGTAATCAAGGTTGGATTCTGGTAGTTCTAATACTACAAAAGTCATTTTGAATGTGGTACCCTGCAAAGTAATTGGGATATTCCTTACGAGTCCTACCGGATGAACTCGGGATTGATCTTCCATTCGAACAAAGCAATGAACGGGCTCAATTTGGGTCCAGCCTAACTTCTTGAAGAGAGCTGCAGTTGCTATGTTCACACTAGAACCTCCATCAATTAACACTTGAGTAATCTTGTGATTTTTATACCAGACAGTGATTAAGGGGAGAGAATGATCCACTGTAGAATCAGTTTCCGATTGTATTGTTGCAGTCGCCAGAATACTGGGAGATGCAGGACTAACCTGTTGTTGAAACTGCTGCCTAATTCCGGGCACTAAGGCGAGTAATTACCCTAAAGGAAGTGTAATTGAAGCCTTCGAGAGAATATCCCATACGTGGTCTGTTTGAATTGCATTCTTCACTGGTTCTGATGATGATTCTCCTGTTACTAGTGTAGAATCTTGTTCATGTGCTTTCCCATTTGGCAAGGGAACCTGTGTCACCGGGATTGGATCAGGGAACACGGTAGGCTCCTTGGCGGTCCATTGGCTGGCTTTTGTATACATTCGATATTGTTCTCGGATGCCAGGTTCAAATACCTCAGTTGCTGGTTGCAACTGCTTGTCGGATCGAGTCTGGATCACTGCTTCTTGAGCTTCTACTGGTGAAATATAGACCATATTGATCATCGGGTTTTGATGCTCTTTCTTTCTTTGATCATATTCGGCTGCATCCTTGCAGAATCTTCAGATGTGGCCAAGCTCACCGCAAAAGTGACATCGAGGTGGTGGCAAGGAAGTACATTCCTGTGATGTACCTGTCTGCCAACGATTTGCATTGAAGTTGGTATTCCGCTGTCCCCGATAATTTTCGTATCCTTGCTATTGATTGTTTCACATCTACGACGGCACGTAGTGAGTGGCTGGCTGCCCTGGTTCCTGTATGATGGCATTCACAGCTGCTTGTCCCTGCACTTTGGAATTATACGCACAATTTTTGATGGAATGTCCGGTGGTATTGCAGATAGCACAATACATCTGATTAAGGGCACAGGTAGCACTGGTATGCCCAGAATTTTTGCACTTAGTGCAATACATTTGTTTAGTCGGATCCTCTGCAACATTTTTACTGGCTTTTAGCCATTCCAAGTCTTCAGTGAATCCTCCAACATTATGCTCGAGTTGCAGGGCCATTGCAATAACCGCATCCAGTGTCATAGCTCCCACACAACAAATGATCATAATTTGTTTTAATTGTGGAGTTAACCCGTTAATAAACCACTGAGTTATCACATCATCCGGCAGGTTGGCATGTGCCAGCGAGAGTTGTTTTAAATGAGTTCTAAATAATGTGGCATATTCCTGCACAGTCTCGTGCAACTTCTGTCTATTGTTCTACAAGTAATCAAAAATTTCGGCATGATTTTTCTTCAATCGGAACCTCTGTAAAAACGCATCCCTTACCGCCTCATAGGTAACGAAGTGGTTGAAATCGTACTCTGTGAGCCACCTTGCTTCTTCATTGACTAATGTGGATTGGAAGATGATGACCTTGTATGCCGGATCAGGTGGATGGTTTAGCACTACATAACTTATTTCAAAGGTGCGTACATGGGCATCAGGATCGTCACCTGGAAATCCACCAAACTTGGTGTATGTTACTCCTGTTGGAACCGGTCGAAGTGGAAGTGGTTGTTGCTGTTGCTGCTGCTATTGTTGTTGTTGTTGTTGCTGTTGTTGTCCACTCATGTTGCTGGTAGTGGTACTGTTACTTTCTCCTGAGTTATGAGGAGGTGTTTCTGGTCCTTCGAAATCTGTATGGTCAGAGTGCTCACCTTCCGGCTTGAAAATAGCGTTAAATCTCTTACGAATCTCCAAATCGAATAGCCTATCCTCAGATTGGATATCCCAGGTAGGTAAATTTGCTCCGAACAGTGGTGTCCGGAATGAAGATTCACTAGGGAGTATCACACTATCACCGAAAAACTGTAAATTCCCTACAACTGGGACCGAACTTTCACCAGAATTTGTCAAACTTTTCCCAAAATAGGGTATTCTTTCACCAGTAGTTGCTGTCACAGGCATGTTTAAACTCTTTCCAGTTCTTGGGAGTGGTAGGGGTCTGATAAATCAGAGGATAAATCAGAGGCACTGTACTTGATTTTTCCCAATTAACTCATTCACATCATAGTACATTAACATTCAAACCTCTGTTTACTACGAATTACTGCCAAAAACTCTGGTTCGTTCTCTACAAACTAACTGTTCGTACTCAGATTACTACTTTCTCAGTACGTAGCACCATAGTTATTCCTTACTGTAACACAAACTTAATTACCATAACTTAATGGAACTGAATTAACCACAAGTTAATCAAACCAAAGACGAAAACACAGTATTACTCAGATTTCTCAAACACACACCACGATAACTCCACAGAATGCAATCGCCTAAACAGACAATCTGGCGATTCTCCTGATCATTACCGAAGCATCGTTTCATTGATTTATAAATGGTTACAACTCTTCGTAATGACCTTTCGGTTCGTGTAGAATAGGAAACCTTTCAGTTCGTGCGGGATAGGAAAATACAGAAATTATGGAAATACAAAGTGCCAATCCGATGGCTTACACTCCATATTGGTTGAACCTGACCTGCAAACGTTTTTCCACAATCTGTCCAACACTCATCAAATTCTTGGTAATTCTAGGTACATATAGAACTCTGCTCAATAGATTTCTATTTCCTTAAGAGTTCTTAACATTTCCTAGTTTAATCATTGAGTGTTTGATGTCATCACCTATTTGTACCTGATGCTTACCCTTTGGTTCCTCAAGGTCAAGGATAAGAGCTACATTGTCTGCCACATGGTTTGAGCATCCTAAGTCAATGTAGAATAGATGGTCATCATTTATACGTGGTCTTGAAGTCATATTCATATTCAGGAGAGAATCCTCTTGCTCCTATGTGTAGTTTCTGTAGTATTTCCTTGATTTGTAGCCTTCTTGTTAGTTTCTATTGTAGTTGTTGTTGTAGTTATTATTGTACCCTTGATGATGATTGAATCTTCCTCTTGATTGTGTATATCCACCTACCTCTCTGATTCTTAAAGTTCCAGTAACACTCATTTGTAGTATGATTTGACAATCCAAAAATATTACATGGTGAGGAGTTATAAGGTCTCCCCCTACCTTGCTTACCTCCTCTCCCCCTTCCTCTTGAGGTTCTACCTCTCCCTGCATAGTTGGCTTGGGAGGTAGCTACTTCATCCTCAATCTTCTTGTTCTTCCCTTTCTCTTTGGACTTACTTTTATCAGTGTATAGGGCAGATAAACTATTACCTCTTGATGAATCTCCATTCTTTTTTACTTTGGCTTCATGGTTAAAGAGTTTCCCCATGAGAGTTGTAAGGTCTGGAATCTGCATGTCCATGTACAATTCCATGGAAGTTGTGAAACTCTCCCATTTTTCATCAACTTTAATACCATTGATTACGTGTCTTACAATCTGCCCCTCTTCAATTTCTTCTCCTATGCTTGCCAATTGATCTACTACATCTTTGACTTTGGTCACATATTTTGAGATGCCTTGCTTGGGTTGCTTTCTTTGAGTGGTAAACTCAATCCACAATTGGTTCTTCCTAGCCCTTGTGTTGGAAGAAACATATGAAGACAATGTTTCCCAAGTCTCTGGGGATGTCTTACAGTTTCTAACGTGTGGAAGAAGAAAATCAAAGATTGATTTAAGTAAGTAAGACCTTGCTAATGCATCCTTTGCACACCATGTGTTGAGTCTTTCATGCTCCTCTCTTGTAGGTTGTCCTTTGCTTTTGAATATGGGCATCTCATCATCTCCTGAGATGTATCCATAGAGGCTCCTTCCTTGCAAGTATATCTTCATCCTCAAGGACGCTGCGTGATAGTTGTTCCTATCCAATTTATCAATGAAAGAAGGAAAACCATCTCCCATTTTACCTTAGCTTTGCTCTAATACCACTGTTGGGAAAGATGGATGGACACTTCAAGAAATGAGTAGGTACTGCCAAATCCTGCTTTGTACCAACCCCTTCTTGCTTTAGAATTCAGTTGTAGGCCCAATTAGCTTTCCAATGACACTATGAAAGTGCCTATGTACTTTGGAAATGATGTGAGGAATGATTGAATCAAAACAGACTACTTCCAAGTTGATGGATTAATGAAAACCTTCTATTTTTTATCACACACCTATTGCTTTTTATGCTCAATGATTCCAGTAAAGTAAGAATTAGAAAAACTCCTTTTAGAGGTATCAAATTAGCATAATGTGCTAATGATTCCAAGTGGAATCACTTAAAAGGATGCACTATACATAGAGCAATCAATTTAGCAATTGAATTATTACCCCTGATTTTTTAGGACCTCTACAGAGTGTGATTAGTGAGTGCTTCCATTCGTCTTTCTCAGAATTGGCTGAATGGATTATCTTCAAAAGTTGTGAGCATGTAGAGAACTTGAAGCGGATTCCAACAAGCTATGGAACATTGAAAATGGTAAAGAAATGAGTGAGATATGAGCAGTACAAGTTGACTGTTATGAGTGACTATGATAGAGAGACCATAGATGAAAAGTATTGATCTATTGTATTAGAACACAATGTTGTACAAGATCATATGCAAGATAATCAGAGCCTAATGCTGCTAAGTAGTATAGGCTATGATGCAAGCCTTACTCTTTTACAATGTGGTCAAGGAGAACTCGGGAATGCAGTCACATGTCTCGCGAGTTTTTCACACACCTTTTATAGATAGGATATTTGAATTTGAATTTGAATCCTCCATTGGCTCTCAGTAAAAAGTAGTCCTCCAATCTAGGAGATATTCTCTCAAGTGGCATCATGGGTTTTCCAACTAACAAGTCCCACATTTTTAGTGGTAGTTACAAATATTCTATCAATTTAAAAAATGACTTTTAAAAATGGTAAAGATAAAAACTTGCTAGCAATCATTTCCATAGAGTTTCAATTGTACATCAACTCTAGCCAAATTTGTAGGCTTGGTATTCGCACCAACAATATGTATATGTATTTGTGTATGTATATGTATACATATATGTATATGTATATGTATATGTATATGTATATGTATATGTATATGTATATGTATATGTATATGTATATGTATATTGTTGAGAGTGATGGATGGATGCACTCAGGAAATCAGTTGGTGCTGCAAAACCTGCTTCACACCTGCCCTCTTTTCTCTTCAGAAATGCTTAGTACACTAGCTTAGCTTCCAAATGACATAAAGAAACTATATATGTACTTTGGAAATGGTTTGGGTAATGTTCAAACCAAAACAGATAAGTTGGTCCTTTAAAAATCAACCAAAACCTTCTATTCTTGTAATGATACCTGCTCAGACTTTTACTCAGTGTGTCCAGCACACTTAAAATTGGCACAATTCCTTTTGGGAGTATCAATATACCTTAGTAAGCTACCAATCACATGTGGAATCACTTCAATTGATAAACTATGCACTGAGAAATAAGTTTAGCAAAATTATAATCACCCCCGACTTTTCAGGAACTCTGCAGACAAATACCAGTGTGCACCTCGACTCGATTTTCTCCCAATTGGCTGAATGGAATCCTTTGAAATTTTGTATGCTTGTAGTAGACTTTGAGCTGGTTCCAATGAGCTATAGAAAACTTGATTTGGTTCAGTAGATCCAGAGCAATGCCTCTTTGAAGTTGACAGACTTGGAGTAAGTGACTCAGACAAAAACCAGAGATGATGAATGTATACTTCTATTGATGTATGTGTTTGTACAATCTCATTAGCTTGCCAAGCAGAGCTAGATGAGGTATTGTGGTGTTGGCTATGGAGTAACCTTCACACACAATGAATTACAAGGAGATTTAGCCTCGGGGAGTGAGCTAAAATGACAGTGTTACCCGCGACTTTTTTCTATATCTTTTATAGGAGTTTGATCTTCTTTTGAATTTGAAATTCAAACTTAGGTTCCCTTGAATCTCTCCTCTAAAAGTAGGGAGATATTCTCTCCATCTCAACAATCAAATTTCCACGACTCTAGTGGTAGGTGGATGACTTAAAGTGATTACAAACAAATGATAAGTCACTTAGACTTTTACAAGGGGTAAAGAAGTAAGAACATATAAGCATATGTTCACATGTGTCTTCATTTGAGTGAAGCCTTAATAAACCTTTATCCATGCTAGTTTTCAATAAGTCCAAGGGTCCAAGCCAATGTGTGTAGGCTTGTCTTGCACCAACATATATGCATATGCATATGTAAATGTATATGTATATGTATATGTATATGTATATGTATATGTATATATATGTGTATATGTAAATGTATATGTGTATGTATATGTACGTATATGTGTATATATATGTATCTGTATCTATATCTCTATATGTATATGTATATATATATATATATATATATATATATATATATATATATATATATATATATATATATATATATATATATATATATATATATATATATATGTGTGTGTGTGTGTGTGTGTGTATGTATGTAGATGTGTAAGTATGTGTATATGTATATGTATATGTATATGTATATAGATTTGTTTATATATATATATATATATATATATATATATATATATATATATATATATATATATATAGGTATATGTACATGTGTATATGTGTATGTATATGTATACATTTATATATATGAATATATATATATATATATATATATATATATATATATATATATATATATATATATATATATATATATATATATATATATATATATATATATATATATATATATATGTGTGTGTGTGTGTGTGTGTGTGTATGTGTGTGTATGTATACATATATGTATATGCATATGTATATGTTTAGAGCATTGGCAGTCAATTGTGGCCAACTCTGTATGAGAAGACCAGGTTGGCAACGTTCCAACTGTGTCTCGAGGCTACCTAGATGGTATTCCTCTTTCTAGCTGTACAGGTGACTCACTTTACCACATAATTTTACAACAAAATAAAACTGGTACATGACCCCATAGAGAGTAATCCAAATCCTGGGAATGACTAATAGTAGTAAGTGGAAAAACTGAAGTTTAAATTATTGAATGAGGGAGAATCGGATCCATGTGAATCCATCAAGTCTTTACAAAACATCAGATTGAGGAAGACATTTCACCCAAAAGCATTTACATTTAAAATTTGCACTTCCCCCATTAAGAGTAGGGTAGTAAAGTGTTACAGATTCCTGAACAAACTAAAGTAAAGTGATAGAGATTTCCATGTCTAAGATGGATGGGATGTAATAGGTTTTTTTCACCTTCTTGAACTTAGTGTCCTATCCACTTTAGGAACAAGCACTCAAGGGCCAAAAGGAAGAAATAACATTTTTGCCAATGACTACTACCTATTCATTCATTTGAAACGGTTCCAAAAGATACCTTGCAACAAAGGTATTAATTTGGTTTGGAGATGGAAATCCAAGCCAAGGTCCACACACCACCTCCTATGACCCTCTATGAAGCTATCTCTTTTACACATGATGTCGAGAAGGAGTTTCAATCTATAATAAAGTCCATTTGCTTACAACAATAGAATCAATTACAACAACCAATGAAGCCCAATTTTCCTTTCAAGCATACTTTCACTACTTGTTATTACCCTTCTCAATCCGATTTCTCATTAGTACACAAGACAAACCCCTTTCAATCTACAAAACGTCCAACCCTTTACACTACAATGATGGATGCTCAACAAAAAGGCCCCGTATCACTTGATGGCATTGTGGTACCTTTGGTTATACTAAAGCTAAATGAATCTTGTGAACTAATGATATAAAACTTATCACAGCTTCCATACATTACATGGAGGTGATTTGTGAAGACACTCAAAACGATTGGACCGAAGAAGCATTGTAAAAAGATCCAAGTACCTTGGGTAAAAAAAGTTCTATCCATTCTTTACTTTGCATGGAGGGTACTATCAATAGTAATGTTGTTAATATTTTACATGATGATGGTAGTTATCATGATTTTTTTTCTTATACACTAGTATAAGATATCCAACTAAACCCACTTCCTTCTATGTATAAAGTTAAGGCTGCATTTTAAGGAAATAGATATAATATTACAAGTGAAGTGCATAACATTCAACTTTGTATAGTTTCATACATAGATGAATGCACATTCTTATTTGCTCCTTTGTAGTCCTATGATTTATACTTTTCATGCCTTTTCGTCATTATTATACTCCATGCATTGATTATCATACACACAAAATTATTTTTAAGTTAACATTCAAGATATTACTTTGTCTCGAATGCATGAACTCCAACCATTTCCATTAATTATTCATATTTCAAGTAAAATGTACATTTAGGAAAGGCTAGGATTCATGTATTGTTTTTTTCAATAACATATTTGATTATACAAATACACTTCCTAATGCACATAAATCATTTATGGCTTCCTATAAGGATTGCTTTATGGCTAATTTTCCTGCTAAACTATCACCTTCTAAGGGATCTCTTGACGATATTATATACTTAATTCCAGATAGTTATCCTCCACATAAAGCACCTTATATGCATGGACCTTTAACTCAAAAAGAAGTATGTAATCAAGTTAAGGATCTACTGCACCAAGAACTTATAATTGTTGGTGCATTTTACCCAAGCCTACATGCTTCATATGCTTGATATTATGATCATTTGTAAGTCACATGTGTAGTCATGTGAACACCTCTTGTAAAAGAGTTCATTTTTATCTCTTGTAATTTGAAAAAGAAAAAAGGAAAAGGATGGCTTACCTCATGCATGATGTAAAAGCAAATTCGTGGCTCTATCTACCTTAAACCACGAATTTTCGAGCTGAGGGAATCTCTCATAAATTTGGGGATCACTTTTAGGTGAAGCCATTCGAATTCGAATTCAAAACTCCCTCCAAGAATCGCTATAAAAAGAGCAAGAAGGAAGAGGCGGTTAGCAAGCCTTGTACGTGACCACTTCATGTCATTTTGTAGAGATTGAAGAGCTTACTCCATAGGTCTATCATTCTAGTCTCATTGTGCAAAGATTCATTGCCAATGTGGTTGTAATCATATGTGAATCTATACATTTCTTGTTATCTACTTCTCTGTTTTGTTCTCTGCTATACTCACTCAGAGCAGTACCTTCAAAAGGTCATATCTCAAGTTCTACTCATCCTTTTTCAATGTTTTTATGTGCGTTGGATAGCCCGTACTGTCTAATTTTGGCATACAAATTGTCATGGTCATTGGAGTAATAATTTTGGAGATATCTGCATTTTACTACTCACTACTCTATCTCTGCAGAGCCCCAAGAATGGTGGGCATGTTCCAGAAATTGATGAAACTTGTTCTCAGTGCTCAGTCCATCATTTGAAGTGTTTAAACTTGGATTTGGAAGCCTGTTAAGTCTATTTGCTATGCCCAAAAGGAAGTTTTCTAATTCCTACCAAGTTGAGAGCATTGTTCATTTTTTCCAGCAGGTGTATGTCCAAAAATAGCAAGTTTTGGGAGCTAGTCATTTCGCAACTAGTCTGTCTTGACTTAAACTTTTGGGATACATGTTCCAAAGTACTTGGCTGATATTTTGGTGGATTTAGGAAGCTCAAATGGTCTTCTAATCAACTCTAAAGTCTCAGTTGGCTGGTGTGAATCTGGTTGTAGCGGCACCTACTCATCTTTGGATTGCATCCACCATCTCTCTTCACAGTGGTATCAGAGCATAGTCAAGCAACATGGGAGATGGATTTCCATCAACAATTGACAAATTGGATCGAAACAACTACCCGGCATGGTCTCTAAGAATGGATTCTTACTTTCAAGGGAGGAATCTATATGGATTCATATCCGGAGATGAAGAAATGCCAACCATGAGGAACAGAGGGCAACCATCACATGAAGAAGTGGAAGGACTTTCAAATTGGTGTTCGAAGGATGCACTTGCAAGGTCCTATATTCTAAACTCAATATCTGATTTTCTTTTACCTCATGTCAAGGGATGCAAGACATCAAGAGAGACATGGAATGCGCTTTCTTTTTCTCTTCCAACACTCGAGCAAGGAAGAACCAACTGTGGATGGAGTTCACAACAATGAAGAAAAGCCCGAAGCAAAATGTGACTGATTATGTCACAAAGACTCGAAGGAGATTTCAGACCAACTTGGAAGCATTGGAGAGGTAATTGAAGAGGAGCAAATCATTAGACAAATCATGAATGGAATCAAAGCAGACGACAAGTGGGAGTCTTTCACAATAGCCATGGATTTATACATGGATATGCATGTACCCGACCTCAACACACTCATGGGCCAACTCTTCACTCATGAAGCAAAGATTAGCAAAGGTGGTGAGTCCTCAAGAGGTAATCAAACTTCTGCCTTATATTCTAATAAAGCTAAGGTCAAGGACAATTCAAAGAATAGGAAGAATGAAGATGAAGGTAGCTCTTTCCAAGCAAACTTTGCAGGTAGAGGAAGAGCTAGAGGAAGAGGCAGAGGTGAAAAGCAAGGCAGGGGGAGATTCCAATCATCTCAACCTTACAACATATGTGGCTTATCTCACCATACTACTCGAAGAATGTTTCAGGAATCCAAGGAACTCAAGAGGAAGAGGATTCAATAGAGGTGGCTATGGATCAAATAGAGGCAGGTACAATGGAGGCTACAACAACAACTACTACAACAACAACAACAACTATCAAAGTGGCCATAGAGGAAGAAAAGATTACAATAACTATGCAGAGGACCAAAGTCAAGAAGATTCATTATTGATTATGAATCTATCAGCGAAGAAGGGTAACGATAATGATCACATATTTTACATTGATTCGGGATGCTCAAACCATGTAGCAAGAAATGTGGCTTTACTTTCTGATTTGGAAGATCCTCATAACAAGCATGAAGTGCAGACAGGAGATGACACAAGGCACTCAGTGGAGAAGATAGGTAATGTGAAGACATTAGATGGGAATATGAACCTCTTAAGCAAAGTCTTGTATGTCCCTACAATTACCAAAAATTTAATAAGTGTTGGACAGATTGTTGAAAAAGGATTGCAGGTTAGATTCAACCGATTTGGAGCATATGTTGAAGACCCAAGGCAAGGCTTTCGAAGGATTGCCAAAGGAGAAAAGACAGGAAGGCTTTTCACTTTTGAAGTGGAAGATACAAAGAACATCGCTTTGTTTAGCTATGGATCTCAAACTCTTACAGAGTTGGAGATATGGCACAAAAGGCTTGCTCACATTGGTGAGAGGACACTCAAACAAATTTGCAGGGACCAAAGTGTACTTGGTTTGCCTAATATCACAAGGCAACACATGATTTATAAGTGTGAAGCTTGCCAACTCGGCAAGGCTCATAGACAACCTTTCAATAAGAAAGGATATATGTATCAAAATCCTTTGGATCTAGTGCACACGGATGTGTGGGGTCCAAGTAAGGAGCCATCTATATCAGGCTCAAGATATTATGTGTCTTTCATAGATGATTGTAGCAGGTGGACCATTTTGTTTTTCATGAAGCACAAGGATGAAGTGTTGAATTGCTTTAAGAAGTATATTGCTCTTGTTGAAAACCAAACAGGTAGGACTTTGAAACGACTCAGATACAAGGTATACACCCGAACTCAATGGTGTAGCAGAGAGGAGGAGCAGAGCTATTGTCGAAGCTGCAAGGCCATGCTCAACGAAAAGGGATTGCCAAACTGCCTATGGGCAAAGGCTGTGTCTACAACCAGATATCTCATAAATAGACTTCCATCTAAGTCACTAGATGGAACCATTCCATATGAAGTGTGGAATGGAAGAAGACCTAGTCTAGAGCATTGCAAAATCTTTGGATGTTTAGCCTATGCTCACATTCCTTCTCAACTAAGAGGGAAATTGGATCCCAAGGCAGAGAAGTGTGTATTCATTGGTTACGATCAAAACCAAAAAGGATATAGATTGTACAATCCAACCAATAAAGGATTTTCTGTGAGTAGAGATGTAATTTTTGATGAAAACAAATCATGGTTTCATGATGACAGGAAAGTGAAGCTGCCATACGACTTGGATGAAGATTTTCCATCACTTCAACCAAAGGAGCCAAAGCAGATTGAAGAAAGTGTTTCGGACATTGACCTAGAAGACTTGGAAAGACTAAAGCTATGGAAGAACAAAGGTAAAGCAAAGATGCAGGATGCTACATATGGACCCGAGAGCTCACATCAACCACTTAGAAGGTCTTCAAGGGAGAAGAAGAAACCAGAGAGGTTTGGTTATGATACTTCTTTGGTCACCAAGCACTCAATCTACATTGCAAAGGATTCAACCAATGAAGAACCTACCACATTCGAAGAAGCACAAAGCAAGAAAGCTTGGAGAGATGCAATGGATGAAGAAATGGAAGCCTTGAAGGAGAATGACACTTGGGAGCTTGTACCTAACAAGCCATCTATGAAGGTAATTGGATCTCGATGGATATACAAAATCAAGAGGAATCGAGATGGAAGTATAAATAGACACAAAGCAAGGTTAGTTGCTAAAGGGTTTGCTCAAACCCATGGTATTGATTATGAGGAGACTTTCTCTCCTGTTGCAAAAATGCCTACAATTAGGGTTCTCATTAGTCTTGCTGCATCAAGAAATTGGAATCTCTATCAACTTGATGTAAAGAATGCTTTCTTGAATGGATGGATTTATGAGGAAGTGTATATGGCATAACCTCCTGGATATGAGGATGCACATCATCCTAACTATGTATGCAAACTAAAGAAAGCTTTGTATGGATTGAAGCAAGCTCCAAGAGCTTGGAATTTCAGATTGGTGACTTATTTGCAGGACCAAGGATTCAAAGCTAGCAAGGCGGATACCTCTTTGTTCATAAAGAGGAATGGATCTGAGGTGATCTATTTATGTGTGTATGTTGATGATATTATTATCACAGGCAATGATCTTGAAGGAATCAAACAGGTAAAGAGTCAAATGAAGGAGGAGTTCAAAATAAGTGACCTCGGACCACTCACTTATTTTCTTGGATTGGAGTTGATCTACACAGATTTAGGTATATACATCACACAAAGGAAGTATGTGCATGACATGCTCGTCAAGTTCAAGATGGAAAATACCAAGTGTGCAGGTACACCTATGGAGCAAAATCATAAGCTTAGTGCTTATGAAGGAGAACCAATTGAAGACATCACAAGCTATCAAAGCTTGGTTGGAAGTTTGAACTATGCAACACTCACAAGGGTGGATATATGTTATAGTGTTAGTATATTGAGTCAGTTTATGCATAAGCCGAGAAGACCACATATGGAAGCGGCCAAGAGAGTCCTCAAGTACCTAAAGGGGACCATGAATGAAGGTTTGTTCTATTCATATACTTCAGATATGGAGCTAAAGGTCTACTCAGATGCAGATTGGGCCGGATCTAGAGATGATAGAAGAAGCACATCTGGGTATATATCATTTACAAGTTCAAAAATCATTTCTTGGTCATCGAAGAAGCAACCAACCATGGCATTATCTTCTACCGACGCCGAATATAGAGGTTTGGCTAATGCAACTCAAGAAATCATGTGGTTAAAGTCTTTGTACACAGATCTTGGACTTCATTCTTCAACACCTCACATTTTTGGTGACAACACAAGCTCACTACATCTTGCAGCTAATCCAGTATACCATGCTAGAACCAAGCATATTGAAGTCAACTACCATTATGTAAGGGAGAAGCTAATGAGCAAGGATATTCAACTATCCTATGTCTCTACAGATATGCAATGTGCAGACATGTTGACGAAAACTCTTGATGGTACGAAGTTAAGTAGATTCAAGTTGATGATTGGCTTGCAGGAAATCAAGGACAATTGAAAACTTATTTGGAGACCAAGCATGTTAGGCTTGAGGGGGAGCTGTTGGTGCATTTTACCCAAGCCTACATGCTTCATATGCTTGATATTATGATCATTTGTAAGTCACATGTGTAGTCATGTGAACACATCTTGTAAAAGAGTTCATTTTTATCTCTTGTAATTTGAAAAAGAAAAAAGGAAAAGGATGGCTTACCTCATGCATGATGTAAAAGCAAATTCGTGGCCCTATCTACCTTAAACCATGAATTTTTGAGCTGAGGGAATCTCTCATAACTTTGGGGATCACTTTTAGGTGGAGCCATTCAAATTCGAATTCAAAACTCCCTCCAAGAATCGCTATAAAAAGAGCAAGAAGGAAGAGGCGATTAGCAAGCCTTGTACGTGACCACTTCATGTCATTTTGTAGAGATTGAAGAGCTTACTCCATATCTCTATCATTCTACTGTCATTGTGCAAAGATTCATTGCCAATGTGGTTGTAATCATATGTGATTCTATACATTTGTTGTTATCTACTTCTCTGTTTTGTTCTCTGCTATACTCACTCAGAGCAGTACCTTCGGAAGGTCATATCTCGAGTTCTACTCATCCTTTTTCAGTGTTTTTATGTGCGTTGGATAGAACTTACTGTCTACTTTTGGCATATAAATGTGCATGGTCATTAGAGTAATAATTTTGGCGATATCTGCATTTTACTGCTCACTGGTCTATCTCTACAGAGCCCCGAGAATGGTGGGCATGTTCCAGAAATTGATGAAACTTGTTCTCAGTGCTCAGTCCATCATTTGAAGTGTTTTAACTTGGATTTGGAAGCTTGCTAAGTCTATTTGCTATGCCCAAAAGGATGTTTTCTAATTCCTACCAGGTTGAGAGCACTGTTCATTTTTTCCAGCAGGTGTATGTCCAAAAATAGCAAGTTTTGGGAGCTAGTCATTTCGCAACTAGTCTGTCTTGACTTAAACTTTTGGGATACATGTTCCAAAGTACTTGGCTGATATTTTGGTGGATTTAGGAAGATCAAATGGTCTACTAATCAACTCTGAAGTCTCAGTTGGCAAGTGTGAAGCTGGTTGTAGCGGCACCTACTCATCTTTGGATTGCATCCACCATCTCTCTTCACAATAATGCCTAGTTCTTCTGCCTTTGGAGCACCTATTTTCTTAGTGGAGAAGAAGAACAAGACTTATAGTACGTATATTGACTTTAGAACACTCAATAAGACTACAATTAAAAATAGATATCCTATTCCTAGGATATATTATTTGCTAGAGAGACTTCACGGAGCACATATCTTTAGCAAAATTAATCTTAAACCTAGGTATCATCAGATACAAATGTCACAAAATGACATTTATAAGACTGCCTTTAGAACTCGAACTAGTCACTTTGAATTCATGGTAATTCCTTTTGGACTCACCAATGCACCTGCTATATTTGCGCATATGATGAATAACATTTTTCTTGATTACCAAGATTTTGTTCTTGTTTTCTTTGATGATATACTTATCTATAATGAGAATGAAAATGACCATGAGAATCATTTAGCATGAGTCTTTAATTTGTTATGCAAAAACAAACTTTTTGCCAATCCAAAAAAGACTTTTTTTCCAAAAAGAACTAGAGTATTTAGGATATATTCTTTCTAGTCAAGGCATTCATGTAGATCGAAAGAAAGTTAAAGTAATTGAAGAATGGCATGCACCTCAATCTGTAAATGATATATGCTCTTTTTTAGGATTAGGTAGTTTTTCTAGAAAGTTTGTAAAAGGTCTTTCTTATTTCACACTTCCATTCACATAATTATTCAAGAAAATGTCAAAAATTGCATGGGGACTAGCACAACAATAATCTTTTGAAAAACTCAAGCATGCACTTTCTCATGCACTTGTTTTACAATTACCAGATTTTTCACAACCTTTCCATGTAGTTACATATGCTAGTGGTTTAGGTATAGGTGATATGTTAATGCAAAATGAGCATCCAATTGCATTTAAAAGCAGGAAACACTTAAATCTTCTAAAAAGAATTATAGTAAATATGATAAGAAATTCTTAGCTATTGTGGATGCTTTAAAAATTTGGAAACATTACCTTATAGGTTTTGAAGTTCTAATCAAAATAGAACAAAAAGCTATTAAGCATTTATTAAAATAACCCTTGATTTTTGAATCACACATTAAATGGGATTCATTCATATAACATTTTCAGCCTATAATTCAATATATATAAACCTATAAAATCTAATGTTGTAGTTGATTCCCTTAGTCCCTTCCTATCCCCACAAACAAATATTGTTTCAATGAATTATATTTGTGCTATTCATATTCATTCATTTCATGACTTGATCTTACTTATGTACCTGATTTGTATTCTTCAGAAACATGGAATGCTTTCAATAATTCTACACCATCTAATGAGGATCACTACACTTTTCACAATGGATTCTTGTATTTGCAACACAATTTATGCATCACACAAGGTTTTAAAGATTTTTTTATGAAAGAGATGCATGAACCACTATATATGGATCATAGTGGGCATGCAAAGTACTATTTTTGCGTGTAAAGAATTCTTCTTTGGCCAAATAAGTGAGCCGTACATGGGCCTTGTAAGGATTCCTAATTTTTAGGAATTAAAATGCTTAATCTTGAGATTAAGAGGCCATTGAAAGACCACAAGTGGTATTCACTTATAAAATACTATTTAATAGAAGTTTGGATTTGAATTTTAAAAAGGCATGTTCTTGGCCTTTGGATCCTGTTATTGAATGGCTAAGATTGAAAGGGAGGAAAAATTAGAGAGAAGGGCTCTGTGACCTGTGGGATGGTACAGTAGAGAGAGAAGGTCCCATGATCTCTTTTGTGACACCCTCTGCAACTTTTTTGACCATTAGAAGAAGCTCAATGTGACGTTCGCAAGAACTCTTTGAAGACATGACACATGAGCCTTTGGAATGTTGCAGGTGCATTGGTGAGCCCAAATGGCATCACACAAAATGCAAAGACTCCCACTCTGTGGCAAAGGCCGTTTTGTGTTGATCTTCTGTGGCAATGGCTACTTGGTTGTAACCTAAAAATCCATCAAGGAAGCTATAAACTTCCTTGCCCACAACACGCTCCAATAAATGATCAGTGATTGGAAGTGGATAGCTATCTCTAATTGTAGCGGCATTAACTTTTCTAAGGTTAATACACACACATAACTTTCCATTCTTCTTGGGCACCACTACAACGAGGGCCACCCATTTTGTATGCTCAATTTCATAGATGAATCCGGCTTCAATCAATCTGTCGATTTCTTCTTTTATTTTGGCTGCATAGGTGTCATTATATGTGTAGGGTTTCTGTTTGGTGGGCTTGGCATCTGCTATCATGGGGATCATATGAGAACAAAAAACCTTCGGATCTACTCCCTTCAAGTCTCTATAGTTCCATGCAAACACGTCCCTATATTCCCTTAACAAGGCTACCAACTCAGCTTCCTCTTCTTTACTTAGGTCATCTCCTATGTATGTACATCTCTCTTCGTTCTCTTCAATGGTGACTACAATTTTTTTGGTCTTTTCTTTGTTATCATATGCTTCTCCTGTGGTGGCCTCTCTCTTAGGAATTCATACCAAAATTTTTTGGTCCTCAACTTCATATTTCTTGAAATTCTCTGGTACTTCGAACAATGATTCCTTCTCTTCCTGTTGCACTCCTTGTCTTTTCTTTTTCTTTTGATCTCCTTCACTTCCATCCTTTGAATTGTCAGTTTTAATGCTTGTGAGAGGTTCTTCTTTCTTTTGGGTAAATAATCCTATGTCTTTTAGATAGTGCTCCTCTGAAATAAAGCAACTATCCATCACAATGGACTCTAGATCGTCATTGTTCTCTTCTTTTTCTATGAAGTCACTAGGGTCACATTCTTCTAGCAAGGGCTGACACATGAACACTGAAATATCATAACCCTCCTCATCACAATGAGGTGTCCATTGTTCTTCATTGATAGCAATGTCCATGGTGGCTAAGATTTCTGCCCAACCATGAGGCTCAAATTCCTCATCTGGAAAGATCATCGGTGTATAGGTTGGGTCTCTAATTGGTCTATCTCCTTGAGAAGTTCCTTTTTCTCTCGCTTTTGGGCGTTTCTCCTCTTCCTTTGTGACTTTGCACATCCACAAATGAGTATCTTCATGCATCCAGGATGTCTTAGATGAACTTTTAGAATGCTCAGAGATAGAATCTTCTTGCTCCTTGTGGATAGAATTCCACTGTAGGGGTGGTACATCTGTGAAGGTGTAATCCTTCAAATTGACCTTGGTTGTGACCCCTAAGTGTTGCAAGTATAAGGAGTTGGTTCCCCAATCCCGTACAACCTGTAGTTGTCGTAGGAAGGGTCTTCCTAGGATCATTTTACCAAAGTCACATATAGCAAAGGTGTGCTCAAAATCTACACCACAAGTGGTTAGAGTTATCCCTTCTAGCAATCCTAGAGGTCTTTCAACATGGCCGTCAGCCATCTGAAGTTTCATTCTAGTTGGTCTTAATGATGGTTTACCCCATCGCTTCCGCAAGGAGGTTGTTGCAATAGCAACATTAGCACCTGAATCTATGATTGCTTTGGTTGTGTAACCTTGGTAGGTGATTGGAAGATAAGTATTACCTTTCTCACCTTCGCTCATGTCCCCTATTTTGTCTAGAGGTATCTCTGGAACTTTCTGCTGAGAGTTTGCTTTTGGCATATTGAGAAGGTCTCTTTGTCATAGGGCATCAGGTCACGTATTGATTAAATCTTCGTGCTGAATTTTTTACTGTCTCGTTAGGAGCTTGTTTGAAACTATGTATTAAGGATGACGAATTATGCTTGATCCCTCGGTTAGTAAATTCCCAAATACATTCTTGGAAGAATTTCTCAATATGACCGAAGGAATTTGGATCCAAGGATTGAAACCAAGCTAAGGCTATTCCTATGAGGGTTAGCCCAAAGGATTCATATTGCACGAAAAAGTCATCCACTTGCTCCGCTGACAACACCTGCTTGAATTCTACAATGTGGTCATAGGGCTCTCTTGTGCCATCGTAACAATTTCGCATACATTTGGCCAATCGGATTGGTCTCACTCTTTTGTCTGGCTCTAGGGATTGCATTATGATGGGGACACCTTGGGGTGGTTCTGTCCTAAAGGTAGGTCTATTCATATTTCCCATTCCTTGGCTAGTTTGGTTGTGCGAATTAGTTCCTGACATGGTGGACTGCACCTTTGGACTGTTTGGCATAGTGTGTTGGTTTGTTTGTCCTAACATCACATTTTCCGTTCTTTTTTGGGTCTCGAATGGGTTTTGTGAGGTCGTTGCATCATCTCGAGCTAACTCGCCTCTTTCATTAATCTGATTAGGGTTTTCAGTTACTACATAGATCTGGCCCATCTTGTCCATGTAGACTCCATATTCGTACTTGATAGTTGGTCTTGGAACTATTTCTAATTCAGTAGTGCTTCTCAATCTTGATACTGACCTATATAGACCGTCCACGTAGATAGGTATTCCTTGCAGGTTAGTGGATACGTATTGAAGAGACATCCGATATTGCCCTTCCACTATAGACATGAAATCTTCCTTAAGTACTGAACCATGCATGTCTTCAGAAGCCAAGAGTCTCTCCCAGTTAAATGACATTTCTGACTCACTCCTCTGTGAACTCAACATGTAGTGCTAACCACTGAGTTCTGAGCCCACGACTTGGTTGTTTGGTTGACACTAGCCTTAGATGATTTGATACTTTATCTATCCCTTGCTCATTGTCTACTTGATCTTAGGTTCATAAGCCTTGTCTACAAGTCCAAAATTGTCCTTTGAATTGCTCAAAATCTTGTGGAACCCCTTGCTTCCTAGTCCAACCTGAGGGTCAAATTCAAAATACCCTATATAATAATCCGTGTCTTAATTTTACCATGACCAATGGAAGTTTTGGTAGTACTCCCCACGAGCTTTCCAATGAACCAAAGATCAACCCGAACGGATTTCATATGAGAAAGTTATGCCAGTTCAGGGTTCTAGGGTTAAAACAGGGAAACAGGATCCCTCTAGGAGTACCTTAGGACATGTGATACGATACCAAATTTTCCCCGCGATACCACTATGGACGATACCACCTTAAACAATACGATTCTACTCCCTAGACAATACCACCAAGTCCATGATACGATACGAGAAATCACACGATACGATACCTCTACATTCGATGATACGATACCAAGTTAGTGGACGATACGATACCAGATTGCTCATGATACGATATCAGGGTAAGGGATGATATGATACCAAAAGTTTACACGATACGATACTTGAGCTCTCACGATACAATACTCGTTCTATGGACGATACGATACCAAAGGGTCAGATGATACGATACCACTTTTTTGCACGATACGATACTAGAATAGGCACGATATGATACCGCTCGATCAACGATATGATACTAGGTGGACCGCGGTACGATACCACCGGGATGACCACGATCGCGATACCAGCACTTGAAGATACGATACCAGAATGGTATCGTGATACCTCAAGTGGGTGTGGATACGATACCGAAACAAGAGGCGATACGATACCGAGTTGGCGATACGATACCAACTTTGCACGTGATACGATACTTATGCAAGTGGCGATACGATACCACTTTCACGTGCGATACGATACTGCTCGGTCAACGATACGATACCACTGGGGCGATCATGATCGCGATACCAGCACTTGACGATACGATACCAGAATGGTATCGCGATACCTCAAGTGGGTGTGCACGATACGATACCTCGACAAGTATCGCGATACTCGGGAATTCTGGTATCGTGATACCAAAACTCAATCGGACACGATACTTGGAGATTTTTAAACCCAAATTCAAAATTTTTTATAGATATGTGTACCTTAGGTTCTCCTTATCACTCCTATGTCCCTGTATCTGCAATGTCACTCTCCAAACTCACGATACCACCGTTGGGATACCAAATGTCACCCCGCGATATTGCCACTCAGATTTTTGATGTTTTAAGTGGATTTCAAGGTGATTTCCTCAACGCTTTAGCTCTGAACACTCTCTGCGCTTGTTCCTCACAATCGCAAGTGAAAAACGAGGTGAATGTACACACGAAAATGAGAAAAATCACAGAAGGTGAAGAGGGGAGAAGATGATGATGATGATGAAGATGATGAAGATGATGAAGAAGAAAAACTCAGAAATTGAACTGAAAATGGTGAATTCTTTACCTTCCAACGTCGCTACTCTACGTCTTACCGTCACACGCTCGTCCTCCAAGCTCTCTCCCCAGCAACGACGCCAAATTTGATGTCACTGTAGCACAATGGCAAGTACCAACGTGAAGAGCTTCACCTCATAAATGTCAATCCGCAGAGACGTGACGACCAGTATGAAGACCAAGAGCAAGTGAAGTGCACAAGTGCGTGAGTGAAAGCATACAAACATGCACACACATACACACACACGCACACAAGGTAAGAGCAAAGAGTGGAACAATGGAAGGACTTGAATTACAAAAGAACTCTCTTACAAAGCTGAAATCTACAACAAGCTAACCCCAAAAATGAGCTCTCCAATCCTTTTAATAGTTTTTTGAGTAGTTTTGGCCTTTTCCAGACCTAGTGTCCGGCCTAGTTAAAAAATAGGTTCCAAGGCTTATTTGGGGGCTCAAACGAAGTCTAAAAATTATGAAAACTCGTAGGATGATACTTCTAATACTCCTCAAGCTCAAGGACTCTTTGACTTGAACAAAATGGAGTTGCAAAAATGGAAAATGGTATTTACAATGGTTTTTAGTGATAAAAATCACTATTTTTAAAGGGATTTCATATGAAAATTTGACATGTGCTTCTTGGAGCTCCCTACATGCTCCTTCTTCTTATGTGTCCTCTTCATTGATGCGCTTCCATGCTTAACTGTCAACACACGAGTTCTAGGTGGTTTCTTCATCTTTGACCACTCAAAAACAAGGGAAGCCTATGCCTAGCCTATGCGATTAAGGTACTCGAGTGTGTCCACCACCTTCTTATCATTGGTCCATGGCTAATCACTCCTTAAGCTAAAAGGCCCATGCAGTGTTCATTTTTTTCCCTAATGACAAGATCATATTTCTAAACTTCATGAGGTGCATGAGCACATTAGAAAGATTCAAGAACATTGCATGCATAATGTTAATAAGAAACCATTAGCTAAAGAATTTAATGAAAATTACTTTGTATGGTTACGAATAATTAAAAGATGTTTGAAAAATATTTCACAACATACAAAGATTAAACTTGCACCATGTTAATATATGCAAATAAATAAATGATAATGCTTTTAGATTAGACATACCTTCTCATTGGTATATACATAATTCTTTTCACATTACTTTACCACTCACTCCTATTTTAGATGATTCTCCTTTGCTCGAAGAGGATGCTGAAATTTTCATTCCAAAAAAAATTTCTTGATTATGATTTTACGATTATACACATTGGTAGGAAATATCATAGATATTTGGTTAAATATAAAAATCACACACTTAGAAAATCTCAATGGATTCATAAGACATCATTAACTCAAAGTTATGAACACTTGATTTTTGCATATCATTCACAATCACATTAAATTCATGTTTTCCATTTCCATGCATGGACTTTTACATGGAATATGCTTATGATTGTTCAGTGATGGGACATGTGACTTGCCATCGATGTCTATTTTATTCTTATCAATTGCGATCAATTGCTTATCAAGTGGGAGGCATGTTATACTTTATGGAACGATGGAATGTTAAATGGATTTTAATGTCTTGAGGTTTTTAATGTGACTGTGTTTTTACTTAGTAGGTGAAGGATCATGAGAGTAAGACCGCATGTAGATTTAGTGAGGTATTTAAAAGATAGTATTTTATATATTTTTTGTAAAAATAGTATATTGCTTAGAAAGAGATATTTTTGTGAAAATAAAAATCACTTAGTAAGCGATCCTTTGTAAATAAAATGGATTTTTCATAAATACATGACTTTCAAAGCATCACACTCATGTACCTTCTATTCAAGATATAATTAAAATACCTATAAATACACATACTCTGGTATACTTGTCCATCAGAGTATGTGGGGGAAGATTTTACCCAATTTTGTGGTCAATCTCTTGTCTCTCTCTGTTCTCTATGTGTTTCTGTGAGATTTTGTTATTGTTCTATCTCTACATATGTGCTTCTACAAGATCCATTCAACATGGCCATACTCACAACACCTGAAGGAAACGATAGGCCATCGAGGCCTACTTCTCAACATTGAGGACTGATCATCCACATTGTTCTATATTCCAATATTAGTAGGGGTACCATAAAAATTTGGAGCTATTTGGATGTTACTAGGGACAAGTCCTAGAGTCATCATTGACCGAGTCATTGGTACCATAAGTGGCACTTGTGTGGTCAGTTTTCCCCGATATAAAAATGCTTGGGGTTCTGCCACTCCCTTCAAGTAGTAGTACTTCTTGGCTTTGTGGCCATGTTTCTACAAAATTGGTAGACTATTTTATTTGGGCACTCAGTTTGTGGATGCCCCTACTCGTGTCATATGGTGCACCAAAAGCTTGCTCTTGTCTATTTGTTATTATATTTCCCTTCATAGCTTGACCACCGTGTTTTTTCATACAGAATATCATTGTCCATAGATATCAGCCCACTGCTTTGGGCATGATGAAGTGTCATTGAAGTGTACTTTGGCCTATTCAATTCTCATGGACATAGCAAACAATTCTTCAATGGAGGTTCTTGATGCTACTAGATCTCTAAGTTTATACCTAATGCTCATAGGTGGTGCTTTCTCTAGCCACTTCTTTATTAGGAAATCTCATGGTGCCACAAGAAGCCTCACCACAAAGGCCTTTGTTTGGGTCATTAGTTTTGAAAAGGACTCATCCCTTACGAGACTCAAATTATCTAGCTTGTCTAGAACTTGCTCTTCAGAATTCTCAGGCCTAAACACATAGGAAAACTGACTCTTTAGTTCTTACCAAGTTACGAGATGATTATCCTCTAACTAGATGAAGCATTTATCTACTACTCCCTCTAGAGTTTTTTTTCGAGAGAACAACGAAAAGATAATATTAAAGCAGGGAGGTATACAATGTACAAAAGGTTAGGATATGCACCCCACCACACCCAAAAGGGTAATTACAGATTACAAACCATGAGGAGTCTCAATGGAGAGTACAATTCTAGCAACATCCGTTTCCATCTAGTAAAGGGGATGGTGGAGACTATTTCCACTTTGGATAACTCACTAGAGGGAAAATATTTAATGGCAGATATACATTCACTTCCGACTGTGCAGAGTTCATGATGAAGGTTAGAGAGAGCAGTATTTAGATTCCACTTGGATTGGAAAATCACCAAATTCCTACATCTCCAAATATGCCAGAAGATACTACTTCTCCACATGTTCTAGAGGACGAGATCGACATCCACACAACAACCCAACAAGACTTCAGGTCTAGTAAGAGGCCCTCTATTTCTAAGGGTAAGCATTTGGTCAAGGATTCCCCAAGACTTCTTGGCCACAACATAGTTCATGAAGAGGTGGGGTAAATCGTCCTCTTTGCCACAGTGTATACACTTCCCTACATTAATATTAATCTTTTGGGCCCGCTTTCCAACCCATAACCCATTATGGATGATGAGCCACTAGAGAATAGAGTGCTTGTTGCACTTCGGGAAGGCCCAAATACAGTTGAAGCAGTAACTCCATTGAGGTGAAGACCATTTGACTTTCCATCTCTTGTTAAGCTTGTCCTTAATTTCTTCGAGAGTCCCTTTGCACTTCTTGAAGGTTTGCAGCATAAGTTTAGTGACGTCTTCAAGTTTGAAAGCTTTGTCTTGGCATGTGACCATTACCTCCCTAAGCAACTCGACTTTCTTTTTAAGGATCTGCTGACATCCAGGTGATAGGTTAACTAATCCATTTATCTGAGTGTCTGAGAGAAGTTTGTCTTGAACCAAGAAGTTCCCCCCAGGTATGGAAGCCGGCCTTCACACACTTATGCTCCTTAATATCGAGGGGGTCGTTGTTCCTGTTAGCAAACCACCCGAACCAAGGCGAGTCTTGCAAGAGAAAACTTTTATTACTATATAATTTGACCTCAGGACAAAAGGCCTGTTTCACCTTCATCTAAACATTCCACATCCTGATGGAGAGAGGACTTCCAACAGAGCCGAAAATCTTGGGGGAGACCAGGATGTCCCAAAGACGAACAACTTTCCAAGCTTTGTAATCCTACATATGAAAACGATTAGTTTTTCTTTTAAGCGGCACAACCCACATGTCATTAGAGGAGCTGCATCTATGGATCCATTTGGCAATCATATTTTCAGCCATTTTAATGGGGCACAAAATACCCAGACGACCCTCACTTTTAGGGAGACAACAAGTTTTCCAAGGAACTTTGGTGATCTTTTGAACCTGGTTATCTCCACCCCATAGGAACCTTTTGGAGAGGCATATAACTTGATTGAGATGCTTGCAAGCGGGCAGCCAGCAAGACAAGAAGTAGGTAAGCGAGGGCAGCAGATAATAATTCAACAAGAACGCTCTGTGAGATAGCAAGCTTTGACATTTAGACTATGAAAATAATCTACCACTGAATTTATAAACCACCCATTGCCATCTCTGATTGAGGGAAATGTGGAAACCCATGGGAATCCCAAGAAGCCTAAAGACTTCACCTTCTTTAATGGGTCTACACTCGAGATCAGAGACCATTAGGGCTGGACCTGTTGGAAGACCAAAAACCCATTTTAGGTGGTTCACTTTGGACCCGCTTGCCACCTTCCAAGATCCAAAGGAGGACCTACACAAGAGGAGACAGATAAGCTCACACTTTGGTGCGCAAGGGATGCTCAAGAAAGGTCGTACATAATAAACTCTATCTCTTACTTTCTATTACCACATATTAGAGGATGAAAGACATCTCAAGAGACTTGGGATGCCCTCAAGAATTTCGTTTCTGCTAGTACCAAAGCAAGAAAGAATCATCTTTGGAATGAGTTCAACCAAATGAAGAAGACACCTAAACAAACCATCACAGAGTTTGTTAGTAAGGTCAAGAAGGTTGCGGATCAGTTAGCATCCATTGGAGAGCTAATTGAAGAATAGGTCATCATGAGGCAAATTCTCAAGAGCATTCGTAGTGATAAGCAATGGAAATCCTTCACGATGGCTTATGATCTCATCATGGATGTGCAAACTCTAGACTTCAACATCTTTCTTGGACAACTCTTCAATCAAGAAGCCAACAATAGCATAAAGGAAGGTAACTCTTATCATGGTAATTCAACTAGTGCTCGATATGAAGATTGAAGAAGGATAAGAAGCAGAAAGGCAAGAAGAAGGAAGAAGATGAAGAAGAGACCTCCCAAGCCAACTTCGCAAACAAGAGCAAGTGGAAAGGGAAGAAGAAAGGACCAAAGCAAGACAAAGCCAAAGATCAGAATGTTCAGCCTTGTACCATATGCGATAAGACCAACCACACCACTCAAAATTTCTCGTTCAGTGGGAAGACCCAGAAAGGAAGTGGAAGAGGTGGATATGGTAGCAATAGAGGCAGAGGTGGACACAACTTTAACAATAACAATAGAGGCTATAATAGAAAGGACTACAATAATTATTCATAAGATCATCCACATGAAGACTCATTGCTTGTTATGAATCTAAGACACAAAGAAGGTAAAGAAGATGATCATTTGTTCTACATAGATTCAGGATGTTCGAATCATGTTGCAGGCAACATTGCTCTTCTATCTGATTTGGAAAGTCCAAAGCATAGACATGAAGTGCAAATAGGGGATGGCACAAAGCACAATGTGGAGAAGATTGGTAATGTCAAAGCTTCCAATGGAAGGACATACATTCTAAGTAAGGTTCTCTATGTACCCACTATCACTAAAAACCTAATAAGTGTAGGCCAAATAGTTGAAAAAGGCTTGCAAGTTAGGTTCACCCAACATGGAGCTTTTGTGAAACCTTCTATTTTATTTTAGGTGAAATGGTAAATCTTCCGCCTTGATTTACACTCGAGCTGAATATATAAAAGCTGAAATGGTGAACTGAACTTGATAGTGGAGTTGGTTGTAGTTAATATCCGTCTCTTTAATGCATCTATAGCATCTGAATACTCACACATGTATAGTAATTTGGGTGGCTACTAGTCTTGCCTGATTGGCACTTGTTTTTGATAACTGTAGGCACGATTCTTTCTAGTTGGTGGCTTACATAATTTGTAAGTCGGGATTTCTTTTGAAGTCTAAAAGCATAGTTCTTCACATTTCGTGCTGCTTCATAATTCCTCGTAGTGGTATGACTCCAAAAATACCCTGAATTCATCCAAGAAGGATATTTCTTGTGCAAACCGATGTCCTGAACATCCATCAGATATACAAAGTTCCATAGTAAGAAAAATTCACTTAGTGTAGGTAAGGTTTAATATGCTCTTATAAATACCTTTCGATTGGAGTGGAAAATTCTTCTTAGAAATTGTTTGATTGGCCTCTATGATGGATGTTGAAGTTTACGTGATGCTTGATCTATATTTGATTTTCGAGAAGCTCCCAATGTCTTCTCATGGAATACTTAACTTTTTGCTCCATGAATAAGGATATCATGTGAGTCTAGTAGATGTTTAAAATCGTCTTGGCCTGATCCCTCGTCTATATGTCTTCTCTTAGAACACACCCATAAAATTGCTTAACCAATATGGTTGTATAGGTGAAACTAGATCAAGCTTTGACAAAATTCCCCATCGATACATTCTTCCATGAAGTGCTATGATTCTCGCATCATCTTGACCAACAAATATTGCCAACATGCTCTATTCTATTTTTTGTAGATGCAACTTGAACGTTTCTTCCCCCAAAAATTCATGCTTATTTCTATCATTGATGTGTGCTCACCCTTGAGTTCCCTCCATGGAGGAAATAATTTTCATGTTCATACTATCAACATAGGCATCACACATGAAACGATGGTCGGAATAGACATTATTAATCTTTATGGCAATTTTGAAGTCATAGAAGAAGCTTTTAGTGCCTTCAAAACAATTATCTACATTGATATCATTGCAATAATAGCAATTGTTGCTTGCTTTTCACATAGGGAACAAGGAAATAATGCATTATATCGTTTTTATCCAGTCCTAACGGTATGCAACCTGATAAAGTAACATACGTTTTTACACTTCATGCATGCACTAGCATATCAACTCTTAAAGAAGGGAAGGAGATACACTCTGTAGTTGTGTAGGTCGAGCTAGAGAGGAATCCAATAATATAGACAAAATTAGGTAACATGTAAGGTAAATGGTTTAACGTATTTGATGGAGCTTGGATCTTTTGGAACATACCCAATGAGGATGCTATCCCTTTGAGAGTTATGATTGGAACCTACGTAGAGCATGCTTGGAACCTAAACATGAAAACGCTAATTTTCTATTTAATAGGTTGTATTCAAATGGATTAGATCCAAATGAGACTACATTCATTTGTATTGTAGACATTTTTGCTTTATTGGCTATGTTGGAAGAGGGACATTTGATTCACACTGCCATGCTAGAGGAATGTTTAGATGGACATTTTCTCCTAGCAAACTATCTTATAATATATGTATGGGATACGTGCATGCTTAGATGAGGCCGGAGATGTTTTTAATAGAATGCTTTTGAGGAGCACAATAACATGGGACACATTATTTGGGTCGTATCCACTTGGTGGTAAATATTTGGAAACTATAGTTCTCTTCTAAAATATGATGAATGAAAACAAAGAGGTTGATGACATAACTTGTCTTTTTGGTATTAACGAAGCGGATTCATGCATGGCTTGTTGAATTTGGTTTGTTGTTCTTTGCATCCATGTACTTGTGTTATGAATTTGCATACACGAATGATATGGTTATATTTGCATCCATGTAGTTGTGTTATGAATTTACATACACGGAAGATCATTATGCTTGCAATATTAATATTTTTGACTGAATTGCACACTTAGATGAAGTAGAGGCCTTTATTCACTACATGCCGTTCACTTATTTTCGAATGATGCTATGTACGTTATGCATATGTGGATAGTTGTTCATGTATGTGTATGCATATGTGGCTGTCTATGTACTTTAGTTGTTCATTAATGTGAATGCGTTTTTGCATGTGATTATGATCTTTTGTTGGAGTCCACGAATAAAGATCAATTATTTTATTTTTATACCTTTTAAAGTTTAATGAGAGTGTGAAATGGTAAATCTTATTTTAGGTGAAATGGTAAATCTTCCGCCTTGATTTACACTCGAGCTGAATATATAAAAGTTGAAATGTCAAGCCGCCCTGGAACTGAACTTGATGGTGGAGCTGCGTTTTTTGGGTCTGTGTACGAGTCACAACCCATGGAATGATCGTGGTGTCCAAGTCAAATATGTCTACATTCGCTAAAAGATCGTACTGTAAGGGTTATGATGTTGCGCCTCTAATATTGATGCTCTTGTTCTACTAGTGAACCTCTTGCCCAAAAAGCATAGGTGTTTGCTTGTAGTTGAGCTTTGGGATCCTAGCTTTGGAACAAAAGTTATCGAGCAAGTTCGAGAACCTTTGAACATTCTGACAATCAATGAAAATGTGAGCAAGATCGTCCTCTCTGCCACAATGGTAACAAGATTCATCCTTTTAGCTTCATTGTATGTCCATATGCCCTCATGGTGAATGCTACAGGATGGACATTATTCTGTGGCAGCTCTAGAGAGCTTAGATAATATTGAGAAAATGTTCAAGCTTGTCCCCAAGAATTTTATGTTTGGTTGTTTGACGGAGTCGAGAAGAATTGGTTTTATTTCTTTTAGTTCTATTACTCATGCTCCTCTTGGGTAGGAAAACCCTAACTATATAGTGACTAGAAACAAGCCTAGCAAGTGGAGAGAAAAACTTCTTGCCATGTACTCTGATCTCAGACTTTGTATATACCACTCTATATTCTAAGAGGATCTGTTGTGCTAAGTCCTTGCCTTATGCATTTTTGGAACAACTATGTTGCTTCAAATAAAAAAAACATAGATGGCTAAGAAAATGAAGAGGAAGTAGGTTTGATGACTCATATGTCCAGATTTAAACATATTATGGTGTAGATTTGAAGTACTCAAATAAACAAATCGAAAATATAGTCATTAACTTGCAGCTTTCAACCTCAACTAGGATTGACTATGATGAGGCTCTTGTGGAATCTCTTAGGAGCAACTATGTGATATATTATGATACATATCTTATGTTCGGGAAGAATAGAAGTGTAGACAACATGGATAGTGAAAGTTCCATCATCGGATCGACTATTCCGGAAACGGTGCCGAATACGGTGCCCAAGTCTCCCCAACAAGAGGCATCCCGCAAAGGAAAACAACCTATGGAGTTACCCTGGAAAAGCCCCCACAAGAACCTATTGCTAATTCGGGATCCGATTCCAGCGAAAAAGAAAGATGAATCCAAGAAAAGAAAGGACAAAGCTCCCTCCCGCAAAGAGGGATCACTACGAAAATGATCATCATCTCGTTAAATGCTAGGGGGCTAACCGACCCCTCAAGAGCGACCATCATTGGTCAATGGCTCCGCGACCTTAGCATAAAACCAGATTTTATTTGTATTCAATAGATTAAAATCGACGGAGAAGACCTCCAAAAACGGCTTAGGCAGGTCTCCTCGACCCATGTTTGGATCTCAACGATGCACCAGCGGGGATCTGGTGGAACGTCTATCGGCGTTAATCAACTCTGGTTTGAAAAGCTTGAGAACTCCATTGAAGATGAAAGCCACCGTTGGATCGCTGTTTCTTTTGGTGCTCCACTTTGCGTTACTATGGTTTCTTTGTACGCCCCTAACGGGGATTCGGAGAGACTGAACACATGGGCCTCCTTAGTCTCGCTTCCCCACAACGTGCTTATCAGTGGAGACTTCAACATGGTGGAGGACCCTATGGATAGATGGATGGGCAAGGGCAGGGTCATCGACAGTCGGGAGAAAGAAACGTGGGACAGGACCAAACTTCACCTGGATTTGGTTGAATTCAAAGACTCGAATGGCTTTTCTTGGTCAAATCTCCAAGCGGGCGAGGACCTGAGGAAAGCTAGACTCGACAGATGCTACATCTCTCAGAGTTTTACTCATCAGTGGGGCCACCCAGCCATCACGCAACGCACTGACCTCACTATCTCTGACCACTACCCGATCGTTATCACTTTTCAACCTTCCAACAAGATCCGCAAGGCTCCGTGGTTCCATGCCAATGCAACCACCTTCTCTCTCCCCTCCGTCCATCAAGAAATTGCCGATGTGTGGAAGGTGGCGTTCGCCTCCGGCTTGTCCCCAGCCAAGTGCTGGAGAAGTGCAGTCGACAAGTCTCGAAAGATCATGATCAGAACTAAGAAGATGCTCGAGACCGTGCGGCGGGCTCGTAGGGAAGCTCTTTACCACAGACTCTGGAGGCTCGAGGAGGAAGTGAACAAAGGAAAACATCAAGCCCAGAAAGGTCTCCGAAAAATCAGAGCGGTGTTGAGATACGAGGAAGAAATACAAAGGAAAAATTTGCAAATTTTCTTCAAGGATTGGTGGGCTGGCAAAGCCGACAAACCCACCAAAGAGATGTGTCGTATCCTTAAAAGGAAACATAACAGAGAATCGATCCCCCTATTGCTAGACCTACATGGCAATGTATGCAATTCGGAAGAAGATAACTTTGGCATCATCGAAGGGCACTTCACGAGACTCTTGGGAACCTCGAACCCCCTCTCCCACCATAGAAGGGACTGTATGGCAGCCATTTCTAGGGTTTCCCCCCGTAGGATACCACCCAACCTCCTCTCCCTGCTTCATGCCCCTATCTCTGAATCAGAAATTATTGAGGTCATTGATGCCCTCCCTCTCGGTAAAAGCCCGGGACCCGACGGACTCACTAACGAGTTCTTTAAATCCTTCAAGCTGGTGGTTGCCACCCCTCTTCAGATGGTTTGGCAAGAAGCGTTAAAGTTTGGTGCTCTTCCTTCTTGCCTCAATAATGGAATTATCAAGTTAATACACAAGAAAGGGGAAAAGAACAGAATCGAGAACTGGCGGCCTATTACGATGCTCCAAACAGGATACAAGATCATTGCCAAAGTCATTGCCAACAGAATCTCGTGCCACCTGAGAACGTGGCTAAGTGAGGACCAAAAAGGTTTCATCAAAGGCAGGTCTATCTTGGAAACCATTATGGACATTTGGGAAGGTATTCAATTTGCAAATGAGTCTAATCAAGATGTGGTCTTCCTCAAGATCGACTTCGACAAAGCCTACGACAGGCTAGAATGGGACTATATTCTGCAGTCGCTCCAAGATCTCGGATGTAGCCAGAAATTCACCAAGATGATCGCGACCCTTCTCGGAAACGCAACGACCCAAATTAACGTCAACGGCAAACTTTCGAAGGCGATCAAACTTAGAAGATCTATTAGACAAGGGTGCCCACTGGCCCCCCTTCTTTTTGCCATCGCCACTGAGGGGCTTAGCAGGCTTGTGGCGTATCATGTGGAGGCTGGCAATATCAAAGGCCTCCGGCTGCCTCACGACCACAGTCAAATCACCATGAGACTATTTGCCGATGATATGAACGCGTTCGTTCACAATGATAATACCAGCCTGGAGACATTCTGGAGGTGTCTTGCTACCTTTTGTGAAGCCTCCGGATCCAGAATCAACCACTCCAAGACCGCCTTTAGAGCTATTGTGGGACCTCATCCCGGCCTTCTCATTGATCATGGCTGTCAAATCATTCCGCAGGGCCAAATCTTTCGACTTCCCGGAATCCCCTTGGGGTTTGGCGTCTCTATGGAACAGCGATGGAACTGGGTGCTGGCCAAACTCGAAAACAAGCTTAACTATTGGAGAGGTATGCAAATCAATCTCTCTGGGCGTGCGATGGTTATCAACACATTCCTCCTCTCTTCTACCATCTATTTCCTGTCATGCTGGAGACCGAATGAGCAAGGCCTGTCCAAACTGAATAGTATTTGTAGAAACTTTCTTTGGACGGGTGATCATAACAGAAGGGGGGTGCCTAAAATCAAATGGGCCATCTGCACTAGCCCTAGAGATAACGGGGGGCTTGGTATCCTGGACATTGGGTGTATGGCTAACAAACTGGCAGCCAAATGGATGATTAAGGCTTGGTGCAATAAGGAGGCCTCGTGGGCCAAGCTGATCTTCAGAAACAAGAATGAGTTGGCTCTCATGGGGTTCCCAAACTGGAAGAATCTTGACATCCTGACCCTGCTATTCTCCCCGATCCCCGTCTTCCCGAAAGGCTCCAATCTCGTGTGCTCCCTTTGGAAGGGCTGGAATAAAGTCAAAAGCTTCACAAGAATTAGTGAGGACTGGAAGTGGGCGGCAGGTATCAGACAAAACGACTCTATCTGGTTTTCGATACATGGCATCCGGAGTGTGGAGTCTTGGAACATTCAAAATGCCAAGAAGCTATGGAACAAAGGCTTCAAAAAATGGAAACACCTCTGGAAACATGACACCAACAGCTGGATCAACTTCGAGGATATTGACCCTGGCATCAACATCTCGTACGAAGAATGGAACACTTTGCAAAGCAGATGTCTCACATGGGATCGTCACAAGACTCGCCTTCTCATGGGACACGACACACCAAACTCACTTGGTCTCAAATGGCACAATGGGAATAGCCTATTCAAAATCCCGAACATCAAAGAAACGATTGACCATCAGATCAACCTCAACAAGAAGTGGTGGATGTCTTGGACGCGGCTTCGGTGGGACATGAAGTTCATGGGTATCTGGCACCCCCTTATAGAAACTAAGAAGTCTGTCCTCTTATGGCAAATTCTTCATCGAGGAATTTGGACCAACCATAAGGCTAGCAAACTTTGTGGGATCCCTCCTTGGTGCAAACGCTGCCACCGGTCTATCGAAGATGTCCCACACATCTTCTTTACTTGCCCCAACTCCAACAGAATCTGGCAGACGGTTGGAATGAAAATCAGACTTCAAAATCAACTTAGTTGGAAACAAGTCCTTTTGGGAGAAGCGATCGGCTGCTCCGCGGCACTCTGGAACGCCATCAGAGGGGAAGTCCTGTGGAAAATATGGCGGGAAAGATGTGCTCTCAACTTCGGTGATCCCCCCAGGGAGTGGTCGATTGAGAAATCACTATTCCTCCTTGGCAAAAGGATTGTTAACAGCAAGAAATCCCCCCCCTTCAGGCACCATCAAGTCCTCCTTCTAATCAACAACAAGCTCAAACCCAAATGGGCCCCGCATGAGGGCGATGAGAGGGTGATTAACCTTCTTTGTAATGCAACCTAGGCTCTATACAAGCTTCCCCTGCTTTGTGGGACTCGGGGAGTCCCGTGGGCACTAGTTCCCTTCTATTGTACTTTTGTTTCTTTATTTAATTCAAGTCCGGGAGAGTAGGCTAATGCCGAACTTCCTTTATATTAAAAAGAATAGAAGTGTAGGTTTGGGAATACTAGAAGTGTGGATCTTGAGTTCGAAAGGGAATAGTTTTTCTTCATGTATATGTTTTCCATTATGTGAATTTGCATGCTAGAAATCTAGCTTTTGCAGCATGTACTTGTGTGGACCTCTACACCTTTGTATTTCCTCAATTTACGTTGTCATTTGACAAAGAATTTTCATCCAAAAAATCTCATAGGCTAGATAGTCAATCTTTTTGCTTGTAATATAAAAAGAATACTTCCCATTCCATCAGAGTCTGTGGGGGAAGATTGTACCAAATCTTGTGGTAAGTCTCTTGTCTCTCTATTTTGTGTGTGTTTTTGTGAGGTTTCATTATTGTTCTTTCTCTACATATGTGCCTCTACAAGATTTGATCAACATGGCTATACTCACCACAGGTGAAGGAAAGAACATGCCATGGAGGCCTACTTCTCAACATTGAGGCCTAATCATTCACATTGTTCTGTATTCCAATATTAGTATGGGTACCATAAGAATTAGAAGCTTCTAAGATGTTACCACTTGTCCTAGAGTTGCCATTGGCTGCGTCACTAGTATCATAGGTGGCACTTGTGTGGTCAATTTTCCCCAATATACAGATGACTGGGTTCTGCCACTCCCTTCAAGTAGTAGCACTTCTTGGCTTTGTGGCCCCATTTCTACAAAATTGGCAGGCTATTTTATTTTGGCAATCAGTTTGTCGATGCCCCTATTGGTGGCATATGGTGCACCGAAGACTTGCTCTTATCTCTTGTTCTCTTTGTTCTTCTATTTCCCTTCATAGCTTGACCAACGTGTCTTTTTCTACAGACTATCATTGCCCATAGATATCAACCCACTGCTCTCAACATGATGAAGTGTCATTGAAGTCTACTTTGGCCTATTTCATTCTCATGGACATGGTAGAAAATTCTTCAATGGAGGTTCTCGATGCTAATAGATCTCTAAGTTTATACCTGGTGCTCATAGGTAGTGCTTTCTCCAACCACTTCTATAATAGGAAATCTCATGGTGCCATAGGAAGCCTCACCATCAACACCTTTGTTTGGGTCATTAGTTTTGGAAAGGACTTGTACCTTCCAAGACTCAATTTATCTAGCTTTTCTAGAACTTTTCTTTAGAATTCTCCGACCTGAACGCATAGAAAAACTCACTCTTCAGTTCTTACCAAGTTAACAGATGATTATCCTCCAACTAGAGGAACCATTTATCCACTAGTCCCTCTAGAGTTACTAGGAACAGAGCCATGAAGGCATATGTTGGCCCTTCAAATCCTCTTCTTCTACACAAAGCCAAAAATAATTGAATGTGATCATTTGGGTTTTCTATTGATGCTCTGTAAAAGATAGAAAAATTGATATTAATCTTAGAAAGAAGTGTTACTAAGTCACCTTGAGCCATTTTGAGCTCACCTCTACTTCATGGCTTGAATCTCCCCCCCGTGGCAGTGGTTAGTTTCAAAGTGAGTGATGTAGGCCACAAACAATTTTAGGTCACAAACAACAAGCCTCAATCATCCATGCTACCAAGCCCCATTTCCACTAGGCATGCCAAAAATTGTATAGTGTTGATGGTTCTACTAGGTTCAACTCTATATGACGAGATCAGGATGGTAGTGCAACGATCATAACTCCGGTCTACTCAGATCATTTCTAGTTACCAAGACAAATACGTGACTTACTTCAAAACATATTTGATAGCTCAAATGAACTCGTACAAAACCATAAGAAGTACTTAGAATAGCAAACTCAAAAGTTGATAGTGTGTACCGAACAAAAACCATGTTCATGAAGGAGAATTACAATCACATAAATCTGTCAAGTCATTACTCAGTTTTGAATCGAGGGAGACCTTCTACTCGGAAGTATGCATATATAGAAACTGACCATTTTTTAAACCAAAGCTAACTGGTAAATTAATACAAATGTTTTGCTTAACCCTAGTAAAGTAATACGGGTGCTTTGATGAAAGCAAGATGTGATGTCACAAATACTGACACCTTTCCGACCCTGGTTTTCTTTCCACCACCAAAAGAACCATTATAGGCCTAGAAGGATGGAAGAGGCCCTTCTCTATCTTTGAGTCCGTGAGCTGAAAGTGGAAGGCTACTAAACCTTTCTTCTCTTGTCAACTAGTGTTTTCCTCTAACCCTCCCTACTACAAGAATCACCACCTAGCCAGTCCCCAACCTCTGACAATTCCATGGTGATGGATTCATACTCTACATGTAGGCCTTTGAGAGTTTTCAACCACTAAAGATCTGACTCTAGTGGTTCCTGTCTTCTTCTCGATGTTGCTACTTGAGATTTTCCTACTATTTCTCCTCTAGCATAGGTGTCGTAGCCAGATTTTTGCCATCTGAATGAGCACTAATTACCTCTTGATAGGAGGATTGTCCTTCTCATCTTCTCTAATCCTTTCTGCACCTTAAGTTGTCCTTTTCTAGTGTGCTTCATATCACCATCTCTGTAAGCTTCCCTACCCTGTCTATCTCTTGCTGTGTTTCCTTTACCCCCTGACTCTGATCCTTAACTCTCTCTACCTCCATTTTTGCATCCGCTATCTCTCTTGCCTATAGCTTCTAGATCTACATGCATCTGTCTATGTGTGACTTGGTGCCAATCATGCAAGGAGATGTCCTATCAATAGTTTCTTGCACTCTCTCCCCATTAATGTGTATAGTCCTCCATGTTCCTTCATTTCTCCTATAATGTCTCATTTAGAGTACATCTCTTAGTGTAATTCTATGCCTATCTCCTTTCCATTGGCATGTGTCTTCCACGTATAATCTATGTCTATCTATATGTGCCTCTCTTTGTGTATCTCTCGTGAGTCCTCCCTCTATTATGTATGTATATGCCGATGCTTTGTCGCTTTAGAAGACTTCTTTATATACTCATAGTGCTTGGCTTCACCGTACATCATAATAGGCTTGATTCCCCAATCTATTAATTAGCACGAGTGATTTATTCTCTGATCTTGGATTGGTGCCACTAGAATGATGTTATAGATGGTGACCATACATTGGCAACATGAAAGTTGGTTATATTTAATGTCCCTCTCTTTAATGCTTCTATATTATCTGAATAGTCACAATGGCATAATAGTAAATTGGGTGGCCAATAGTCTTGCTTGATTGACACTTGCTTTTGAAAATCCTAGGCATGATCCTTTCTAGTTGGTTGCTTCCATAATTTGTAGTCGAGATTTCTTCTGAAGTCTGAAAGCATAGTTCTTCACATTTCATATCTATATGTATCTCTCTCTCTCTCTGTCAGTCTCTCTCTCTCTCTCTCTCTCTCTCTATATATATATATATATATATATATATATATATATATATATATATATATATATATATATATATATATATATATATATATATATATATGTGTGTGTGTGTGTGTGTGTGTGTGTGTACATTCATATGTATATGTATATGTCTATGTACATGTATGTGTATGTGTACACGTAAACCTATACGTATATGTATATGTATGTGTATACATAAACATATATGTATATGTATATGTATATGTATGTGTATGTGTATGTGTATGTGTATATGTATATGTATATGTATATGTATATGTATTTGTATATGTATATGTATGTGTATGTGTATGTGTATATGTATATGTATATGTGTATGTATGTATGTATCTATATATATATATATATATATATATATATATATATATATATATATATATATATATATATATATATATATATATATATATGTATGTATGTATGTATGTATGTATGTATGTATGTATGTATATGGCTATGTATATGCATATGTATATGTACATGTCTATGTATATTTAAATGTATATGTAAATGCATATGTGTGTATATATATATATATATATATATATATATATATATATATATATATATATATATATATATATATATATATATATATATATATATATATATATATATATATATATGTGTGTGTGTGTGTGTGTGTGTATGTATATGTATATGTATCTGTATGTGTATATGTATATGTATATGTATGTATATGTGTATGTATATGTATCTGTATCTATATCTCTATATGTATATGTATATTTTTTTTAATATGCATATATATATATATATATATATATATAGATTGTGTGTGTGTATGTGTTTGTGTATATATATGTGTGTGTGTGGGTATGTGTTTGTGTGTGTGTATATATATATATATATGTGTGTGTGTGTGTGTGTTGGTCACCTTCTTAACCTTGGAGTCCTATCCACTTTTGGAACAAGCACTTAAGGGCTAAAAGGCATAAAGAACATTTTTGGCAATCACTACTACTTCTTTGTTCATTTGAAATGGTTCCTGAAGATACCTTGCAATAGAAGTATCAAGATGGTTTGGAGATTGTGAAATATCCATTCTTTACTTTGCATGGAAGGTACTATCAATGGTAATGTTGTTAATACTTTACATGACGATGATAATTATCATGATTTTATTTATTATACACTAGTACAAGATCTCCAACTAAACCCACTTCCTTCTATGTATAAAGATAAGGCTGCATTCTAAGGAAATAGATATAATATTACAAATGAAGTGCATAACATTCAAATTTTTATAGGTTCATATGTAGATGAACACACATTCTTAATTCCTCCTTTGCAGTCCTATGATGTTATACTTGGCATGCCTTTTGGTCATCATTATAATGCATGTATTGATTATCATACACACATAATCAGTTTTAAGTTAACAATGAAGATATTTCTTTTTCTAGAATGCATGACTTCCAACCATTTTTTATTAATTATTCATACTCAAGTAAAATGAACATTCAGGAAAGGCTACAATTCATGTACTGTTTTCTTAAATAACATAGTTGATTATACAAATACACTTCTAATGCACTCTAAGGGATCTCTTTTTATGGATGATTTTCCTTCTAAACTACCACCTTCTAAGGGATCTATTGACCATATTATATAATTAATTCGTGGTAGTTTCTACTCCCCATAGAGCACCTCATTGGCATGGACCTTTACATAAAAAAGAAATAGCTAATGAAGTTAAGGATCTACTCCACGAAGAACATATAGGGCCTAGTTCTTCTCCCTTTGGAGCACCTATTCTCTTAGTGGAAAAGAAGAACAAGACTTATAATATGTGCATTGATTATAGAGCATGCAATGAGATTACAATTTAAAACAGATATCATATTCCTAGGACAGATTATGGAGCACGTATCTTTAGAAAAATTGATCTTAAATCTAGGTATCATCGGATATGAATGACACAAAGTGACATAAATAAGACTGCCTTTAGAACTCAAATTGGTCACCAATGCACTTGCTATATTTGCATGAATGATGAATATCATTTTTTCCTGATTACTAAGATTTTGTTCTTGTTTTCTTTGATGATATGCTTATCTATAGTGAGAATGAAAATAACCACAAAAATAATTTAGCAACAATCTTTAATTTTTTATGCAAAAGCAAAGTTTATTCCAATCCAGAAAGGAGTTCTTTTTTCCAAAAAGAATTAGAGTATATAGGATATATCGTTTGTAGTCAAGCTGTTCATGTAGATGCAAAGAAAATTAAAGTAATTGAAGAATGTTTTGCACCTCAATCTGTGAATCATCTCTGTTTTTGTTGATGCTTCTTAAAAGATAGAAAAATTGATATAAGAAGTGTTGCTAAGTCACCTTGAGCTTCATATCTACATTGTGGTTTGAATCTTCACCCTGTTGAAGTGCTTCATTCCAAAGTGAGCAATGTACGCCATGAAAAATTTTAGGCCATGGACAACGAGCCTCAATGCATGCCAAAAATTGTACAGTGTCAATGCGTCTACTAGGATCAACTTTGTATGAGGACACGAGGGTGGTAGCATGACGACTATGTCTCCACACTACTCAGATCGTTTTTAGTTACCACGCCAAACATGTGACTTGCTTTTGAACTCGTACAAAATCATAAGAAGTACTTAAAAGAGCAAAGTAAAACAATGATAGTGTGTACCAAATAGAAATCTTAGATAAGTTCATGAAGGAGAATTAAAATCACATAAATTTTCCAAGTCATTACACAGTTTTGAGTCGAGGTGGACCCTCTTCTCGGAAGCATGCATATGCAAAATCTCACCATTTGCTTAACCCAAGCTAACTCTAAAATTAATACAAGTGTTGCACTTAACCATAGTAAAGTAATATGGGTGTTTTTATCAAAGCCAGATATGAGGTAAAAAATACTGAAACCTTTCGGACCTTGGTGTCCTTTCCACCATGACAAGAACTACTATAGGGCTAGAAGGATGGAAGAATCCCTTCTCTGTGTCTAAGTCCATGAGGTGAAAGTGGAAGGCTACTAAACGTTCCTTCTCTTGTCAACTGTAGGTTGCCTCTAACCTTCCCTATTGCAAAAATCACCACCTTGCCAATCCCCAACCTCTCATAATTCCATGGTGATGGATTGGTACTCTACATGTAGGCCAAGAGTCTCCAACCACAGAAGCTCCCACCCTAATGATCTGAGTTTAGTGGTTCCCGTCTTCTGCCCGATGTTGCTAAATGAGCCTCTCCTACTATTGCTCCTCTACCACATGTGTCGTAGCCAGCTTTTGGCCATCTCAATGAGCACTAATTACCTTTTGCTAGTAGGGTTTTCATTCTCTTTTTCTCTGATCCTTCTACACCCCAAATTTTCCTTCTTTAGTATGTTGTACATCACCATCTCTCTAAGCTTCCCTGCCTTGTCTACCTCTTGCAATGTTTCCTTTATCCTCTGACTCTGCTCCCTAACTCCTTCTACCTCCATTTTTGAATCCTTTATCTCCCTTGCCTATATCTTCTAGATTTATGTGCATCTGTTTGTGTGTGTCTTTGTGCCAATCATGCAAGGAGATATCCTATCAATAGTATTCTACACTCCCTCCCCATTAATGTGTATAGTCCTCCTTGTTCATCCTCTTCTCTTATAGCCTCACACATATTTCCCTTGCACCCCTATAATGTATCCGTTAAAATACCTCCTTGTTCCTCCACTCCTCTTATAGCATCGCACATATTTCCCTTGCATCCCTATGATGTATCCTTTAAAGTACGTGTGTGAGTCTAGCTCTATGCCTATCGCCTTTCTGTTGGCATGTGTCTCACATGCATAATCTATGTCTATCTATATGTGCCTCTCTTTGTGCATCTCTCATTAGTCTTCCCTCTATTATGTATGCATATGCAGATTCTTTGCCTCTTTAAAAGGCCTCTTTATATACTTGTAGTGCCTGGCTTCACCATACTACATCATAATCGCATCAATTCCCTGATCAAACCATTAGCATGAGTGAGTTATTCTATGATCTTGGATTGATGCCCCTAGAATGATGTTATAGATGGTGACCATAGGCTGGTAGCATGAAAGTTGGTTGTAGTTAATGTCCCTCTCTTTAATGCTTCTACGTCATCTGAACACTCACAAGGGCATAATAGTAATTTAGGTGGCCACTAGTCTTGCCTGATCGGTATAAATTATAGGCACGATTCTTTCTAATTTGTTGCTTCCTTCGTGGTCAGGATTTCTTCCGAAGTCTCAAAGCACAATTCTTCACATTTCATGCCGCTATTTGCTTAAAAAGTTGTGTGACTCTTGATTCCTGGCAATGATATGACTCAAAAAATAGCCTGAATTGGTCCACAAAGGATACTCTTTGTGTGAACCGATGTCCTAAACATCCATCAGATGTACAAAGTTCCATAGTAAGAAAAATTCACTTAGTGTAGGTAAGGTTTTATATGCTCCTATAAATACCTCTTAATTGGAGTGGAATATTCTTCTTAGAATTTGTTTGATTGGCCTCTATGATGGATGTTGAAGTTTACATAATGCTTGATCTATGTTTGATTTCCTAGAAGCTCCCAATGTCATCTCATGAAATAGTCAACTTGCTACTCCATGAATAAGGACATCATGCGAGTCTAGATCAAGCTTTGAAAAAATTCCCCATCGATACATTGTTCCATGATTGTCACATCGTCTCGACCAACAAATATTGCCAACAAGCTCTATTCTACTTTTAAGAGCTGCAACTTGAAGGTGTTTTCCCTCACAAACTCATGTTTATTTCAATCATTTGATGTGTGCTGGCCCTTGAGATCCCTCCATGGAGGAAATAATTTTCATGTTCATATTATCAACATGGGCATCACACATGAAACTATGCTGGAAATAGCCATTATTAATCTTTATGAAAATTTTGAAGTCATATAAGAAGCTTTTAGTGCCTTCAAAACAATTATCTATAGTAATATCATTGCATTGAAAGCAATGTTTGCTTTCTTTTCACATAGGGAACAAGGAATTAATATATTATATCTTTTTTATTCAGGCCTCCCATATGGTGTCGGGAAGTATTGGATACGTTCTGCTGGTGGATCAAGCCAACTGCCAAATCCATCACCGCATGCCGGGCGCTGGGAGCAATCTTAGGTGCAGTAGAGACTGAACGAGCATATTAGTATTTCGATTGTAATTTTTTTTAAGAGGATCACAACATTAATGGATTATTTCCTTCCGTCTTTGGTCATCAGAAACTTTTAGAACAGTTGCTAACTTTTAGCTTATTTCGAAGTTAAGTCTCATGTCTTATGGATCCATAGAATCCTAAAAGGTTGCTCATAAGTTATCAGAAAATGTGCATTTAATATAGAAAATGCAATTTTCTTAGGACAACATTATATCAATTTCAACATTCGTGAAGTGAATCGATTGGATGCTTTGTCATTGAAAGATCATCATAAGATATGGACAATCAACATACTTAAAACTTAAAGTTCGTACCAATGTTCATTATTCAAATTCTATCATCATCTTTAGCATTAACACTATCATATCATTCATCAATAGCTAACAATTGTTTCAATTTGTATTAAACTTTAATAAATTTGATTCAGAAGACGGATTTTGTCAAACATCTTTCTTTTAGGGTATTCCAATATGAAGTCATATGATGTAAAAATGTTGAGTCAGTTTGGGAATAAATCAATTTGTTTGTTCAGTTGTGTTTTTAATTTTATGAAGATTATAAAAGCCAGTCGGGTTATTCGGAGTCGCACAACTCAAGGTTATCAAGGAGTTCTAGAGGAAATATAAAATCGAAATATATAGGCAGAAGCAATCAATATGTTTGCAATTCTTGTAGTAGAGTAACACAATGCAAGCATAGACGAACGTGTGTCAGCCCTCAAAAAATGCAATCATAGTCGAACGTGCGTCAGCCCTCAAAAATGCATACAACAGACCTCCGATCATATGTTCAGAGTAAGAGTTTAAGGTGATGGTCTTCAGTGTTATATACTCTTCATCAGATGAACTTGGACATAATATAACAGTCGAATTAATTGACTCCATGCCATAGATATATTCATAACGTACGATCAGATTGAAACACGCAAGGATATGTAGAAACACGCTGGAAACTATCTGTAGATTATAATAGAACCCATGGTTTAGTTTATGCATATCAGTGCTATTGTAGACTTAGCGCACCGGACTTAAAGCAGGAGAAATATGATAATCTGTATGGATTTCATCCGAAACAATTAGAACAGTAAATGAGGGTCGGCCTATACTAGTACGTTGAATGCAAACGATCAGAGAATAGGACTCTAATACTCATTTTATGCCAGAGAATGCATGTCGTTCTTTGAATCTTCAATTTAGCAGAATTAGTGCATAACCACCGACAGCATTTGGAGTACCTTCATCTCTCACAGGGAAGTATACGCGTCCATCGTTAGATATTAACGTTGCATACAAGCAGGCAGATCTACCACTCAAATTTGCATTGAAGTTTTACAGAGATTCAAGATGTGGAATGTACTCAGCGCATCGGCTTTCTCGTCAGCAATTTCTTTGTAGATCAGACGAGCCTCTGTTGTTAGATTTCTCCTTTCGGTCCCAATCTCCAGTGCCTGTGGTCGTTGATCTCTTTGCTGCAGCCCATCAACTTCATAAAGCAGAGGTGTATTATCATCATTTACAGAGCATGAAGCTTGCGAGAGCTCCTTCTCTGCATGCACAAGACATCCACATCTTCAGTTGCTGCACAAGTTTGATCCGCCAAACCTTCATAGCAATCGTGAAGTTCTCCTCCTGTCTTCAGGTCATCGAGCGCGACGTGCCCCCAATGAAGCACGTTGTCTTTCCCTTCGTTTCTTGATGCCTCCGTCCAATGATTGTCCACCTCCTTTTCTATGTAGTATAGTGCTAGATTCAGCGTTTTGTCAAAAAAACAAAGCATGGTTCTCCTCCTCAAAAGTATGTTCACTCTAAAGCTTTATCGGAACACTTACTAGTAACTTCCTTTGTTCATCTTTCTTTATATTCAAAGATATAACAACCACAAGCTTTAGGAACGAAATTTTCTCATATAACATAAAATTTTAGGAAAACACCGGGCTTCCAAGGAACTCAACAGGTGCTTTCCGCTCGACAAACATTTATTGGCTCTAATATTGTAGGATTTGCAGCCGCATAAGACTGAGTACGAAAAGCATAGAGAGCAGCAAGCTTAAAAGCAAGCTCACTAGAATCAACTGAATGAGCTGCACCATCTACTAAGACATAGCGAACCTCTCTGCAGGAAAACCGATTAGAGAGCGTGAGTTTATAGCCTCAAGGAATCCCTTCTCAATTGCTAGTACGTAGCTTGATGTTATTCCCTGACCGATCATCATATTTTCAAACTCAAACTTCTTTCCAGAATCATCGGGCAATGGCTCAATATATCTGTTAAGATCACCGGTAATGCTTCCTTGGACAACACATAGGGTCGATTGAGAATTCATGAATATTCTCCCACCAATAATGAAAGTCCTTTCTCCTTTCTTCTTCTATTGACAGCAAGGGCTCCAACAAGCTTTGACAATCAAAAATGTTAGCTTACTCATGAAGTTCAGCATCACTTGCTAGTTCTAATACATCACGAAGATCGTGATCCAATGTTGCATAAATGAGATGGTTTGTTCGTCGCTCCATAAGTGCCTCGATGTTTGCTCTGAACTATCTTTTGATTTGAAGCAAGTAGAAGTGAGAGTAGAGATAAGAATCTCTACGACACTCACCCCTAGCAAACCTGCACAAAGCCCTTTATGGGCCAAATAACCTATTGCTTAAACATTCAATTCATCTTCAAATATAAGATTACTTGATTTGATATGTGCATGGGATTAGAAGATAAGTGTCTATGCATCGCCTTGTAGTGCGCCCTATTCAATGCACACTTAAGATGCATATATAAAGAATATGGTGCAAATAAGAAGGTAATAGCATATGATGTCTCCGCTAGTGCTGTCTCTTTCATACAATCAATGCGAAAATACATAAATCCTTACAAAAACTCTTACAATGCATAGGTAAGAAAAAGCATTGTGTCTTGATGCAAGGTCATGAAATGTGAACCTATTATATGCATACTTTTCATGCATCGGAAAAAGTAATGATGCATAGATAGGGTAATGGTTTTTGTTGAAGAGGTTTCATCTTGAAATTTTAACTCTGTTCCTAACAATTTCATCATGTTTCTAATTACATTTAAGATCTGTGCAGTAGTCGTGCACCTAAGGGTGGAAAACTTATGTGCTCTTGCACTTTTTGTATGCATACTTGGAATGCAAATATAAACTTTATGGTGCAACAAAGGAAAAATTGGTTTGGTTTCCTAGATGCTTTTACAAGCTCAGTTCTTTATTATAACTTCTTCAATTCTCCTTGGACCTCAACATACGACTTCAAAAAGCTCATAACTTCAATCTTTTGCCTTCAACTAGAACCAGTATCAAACTTCAAAAGAGAGTTAATCAAATGATTCTAAACATCAAATTGCATTTCATGAATAGATAAGTGAAAAGAAAGTAAAATTTCCTTGATCATTCATAACTTACCTTTTTGATAAGGAAGAAAGTAAAAACTCCCGTGATCATTCATAACTTACCTTTTTGACGAGGAAGAAAGTAAAATCTCCCATGATCATTCATAACTTACCTTTTTGATGAGGAAGAAAGTAAAAACTCCCGTTCATTATATTTGTTTGTGTTTTTGTTTTTATTTTCATTCACAACTGATTGACATATTAATGAATTGTTCATTCAAAAACAATATTCATCAATACCTACAAAATGGACTCTCAAAATGCATTAGTAGGCATTTTGAAAAGATTTTCTTTTTTCATCATAATTTTCATGTAAAATTACCATGCTATTTTGCTTTTTTGGTTTCACATTTTCTTCAACAATTCCACCTACTTTGGTCTGATCTTCATGTTCAGGATATGATGTACTTTCTTTGTCATCTTCTGTACTTATATTTCCATCATCTTCTTATTCTTTAATGTCATCTCGAATTTTGGTTAGAATAGATTATATTTTTCTTGCGTAAATCTTTTAATCTTTTCAGGATCAAAAACCTTGTCATTATATAAAAACTTTGCATCAAGTTGGAAATATGTTGTGCCATCTTCCTTACTTTTCACTTTAATTGTTTTTTCCTGCTCTTCTTCATCTACTTGAAATCGTTCATTAAAAAAATTCTAAAATCTTTCTATATCTAGGTCTAATGATTCGTCTTGGTTCATCCTTATGGATGTTTCATCTTTTTTAGTTGAACAACTACTTTGATGATCATTAGATTGAGTATTTTTATGTTTCTTTGGCTTCCATTTCTTCTTCAATCTATTGAATAATCTTGGCCAATGTATTAAATGGTCAAAATATGCTTTCATACCACCTCTACCTAAATTCAATTGTAGAGGTAAGCTATCATGATAATTGCATATTTTTCATTCAATTTCAAGTACCAACTTATGTCTACATGCATTCTCATGTTACAATTCCCATACATATGACCTATTTGATCACACGAGTAACATCTAACAGGTCCATTATGGACCCTATTTGGTCTTCTATGTAAAGGGCTAGGAGTGAATCTTCTATGGTCGGGTAAAGGCTTTGGTCAATAGAATGTGTAGATATACTTTGAACTTGAACTTGATGTTTATATTTACACTCACATGTAGCACTTTCTTTTACTTGATTGTTCATACTTTCAATATTTTCTTTCAAACTTGAAATTTCATGGCTAATAGTTTTGAATCATGAAATTTTTTTCACATGATTTGATAGTTTATCCATACTTTCGTTCAAATTTGAAAGTTCATAGTGAACAGTTCCTTCTAAATTCCTAAAATCGTGATCAAATTGAGTATAGAATGTTATATGTATGTGTGATTTATGTTTTAAAAGATTTACTTATGTTTCCTCATGCTTTTTTGCAGACAAACATTGACGAAGATTGACGAGTAGTAAAGAACAGTGACAAACTTTATAGGCAACTGAGATTGAAGGATTAGAGATGCTTCATTTCATCCACCTTAGATTACCCTTTAGCTTACGTTTATATTCGGAATTTCATCCTAGCATTCAACTTATACTTGTATTTGAGGAAAAGATTTTCCTCATTAGCTTTAGTAAGAAACATAGCAAGAAACAGATTTAGAATTATCATTTGATCAATTGACCATTTATTATTGTGATGTCTATTGAGCCTATTAATGAGTCTAAGAGCACAGAATCTAGGAATGAATCTATATGTAATGAGTTTATGACCAACAATACAAATTCAAGAGCTTTCTTTTTTGACGTGTTATTGCCACCACCTATTAAAACAAACACCCAACCTAAACAAAACATAGCTGCTAACAAAGGAAATGAAGAGGACTTAGAAGTAGAAAAGCTTATCAAAGACTGCATCACTTCTGAATCATTATACTCTCCATCATACAAGTATTGGTTAACTAGATTCCTAGAAGCACAACCTTATGGAGAAGATTCTGGTTAGGATTAAGATAAGGTCATTAGAAAAGCATTTCACCTTAGATATGAACTCCTAGAGAAAACAAGTAATTATAGCACTTCAATTCTACTACTAAGCTTTCCTCTAGTTTACATAACCCTCTGAGCTTGCTCCAAACATCAAGTGTGTGCCGATCAATTTGGTGGATGACTTGATCCACAATTTGAGCATCTACACTTCCCGACATTGGTGAACCCGATGTGAAGAATCCGTGTTGCAATGCAGGTACATCCAAGGGGAAGAAATTCCAGATATTTATACTTTTCTTTTCCTTGGTTGCACATATATACACGAAAATGAAATCTAATGTAGAAAACCTTCTACATGACATTGAATCACGATTAGTTTCATCTATGGATTTAAAGCTTGACTCCAAATTTGAGTCATTAAATTCCTTTCTCTCAATCTTGACTACATTAATGTTTGAATGTAATACAACTATTAAATCGATTCTCATACATGCTATCTCACTCTTCATAGATGCATGCTAACATGTTATATACACACTCACATATATGCACATGTAACATGTTTACATATATTCGATTCATACTACTAATATGCATATGCAATCATGGTCACTCATTCTTATGCATCTAATATCATGTATTAATTATGCATTTATATCTTTCATAAACATACACACATCCATACACATACACATGCATACACTCATAAACATGCATTCATTCTCCATTCACATGCTCTAATGCACCTGCATACTCATGCATCTCTCTCTTTTACGCTCATGCATATTCATACATCTACACTAATACACGTTCATATATGCTAATATGCATATTCTCCAATCTGCACATGCTTCACACACTCATACATTCACATCATATACACAATCTTTATGTTCATGCTAATGCACATTCACATGCTAACACTTACGTATACTTGCTAACACCTACTAACTTCCTTCTGCATATTCATGCTCATATATGCTCATGACATACCCTCACTTATACATGCATCATATTGTATCATGAATATGCACACATCAATTATAAATATGCATATGCATAACCACATATCAATTCATAGGCATATGTACATCTCTACTTCAAACATCCTCACACACATGGATCTAACATATGTACTCATGTATTTTTCCACTTGCATATTTACACTCTCATATAAACTAACATTAACTTACTTGGATGCTAGCATATGCTAATCTTATTTTTATAAACTTATGCTAATGCACATTTTAACAAACTCATATATGCATGTTAACACACATTTCTCAATTTATATACATGCTCATACATGCATTTATGCATACGTATATCTATCCACATGCATTAACAATTAGATGCACTCATGCACATGCATTCATGCATTTCTCATACATCCTCATGACATACCTTCACTTATGCAACATATTATATCATGAATATGCACATATCACATATGTATTTCCACATCTTATACATATGTGCATCTACATATCTGACATACATGCATATATTTATTCATTCATGCACATATTTTAGATATGTTAATTAAATAAATAATGTATATGAGTAACTTAATATATATATATATATATATATATATATATATATATATATATATATATATATATATATATATATATATATATATATATATATATATATATATATATATATTTCTCTGTTTTTGCATGGGTAATTAACAACAACTTCTCTTTATCTCTCTCTCTCTCTCACCCTCTCTCTCTCCCTCCCTCTCTCTCCCTCTCTCTCTCTCTCTCGAAATGCCATCGTGCATTCTCTCTCTCTTGCTGCTGTTCGACTATGCAACCACCAGGAGGTAAGCCTCCTCCTCTTTTTTTTTCTCTCTCTCTCTCTCTTTCTCTCTCTAAATGCACCATGTAAGCTATGATCTGCCGTGCACTGCCAGCAGGTCCCTACTCTGCAGCCCAATTAGATTTGTCTCTCTCACTCTCTTGGCTCTTCTCTCTCTGACGTTCTATAGTAGATGAATCCACTCATCTGTGTGATGCATGTATGCAACCAAGAGACCTCCTTGTCTCTTTCTCTTTCTCTCTCCCCCTTCGTCTCTCTCTATCCTTCACATTAGCAACTGCTGTGCATGTGCCAAATCAGGGAGGACGGGGAAAAGTAGAACGCTCTCTCACTATTGTTGCCCAACCACCGTGAACCTCCTCATCTGCATATCTCTGTAGCTCAAGAGGTTTCTCAATCCCTCTCTGAGACACATAAACCCACGCAATAGTCAGAAAGGGGCATCATCAAAGTAAATGATAAAGTAGTTTTTTGGTAGGTATTGGAGGTGAGAGACAAAGATACCACGAGACTCCAAATTCGTATTGATCCAAGCTTTAAGGTTATCTAGCGCAGGTCTAGGACCATGGCAGAGCCCGATGACTACTTGCTTAGTTATCTTGTTATAGCATTTATTTAGAGTGTTCGTGTCTATTATGAGAGTCTCCATGGCGTCTTCAGAATCGATAGGGTCTAAGTTTATTTCGTGAACTCCCACATCTTCAGAAACTTTTTGTTTCCCTTTATCTGTAGCAACAACAGAAAAAGGAAAGGTATTGCCTGGATTCTCCTCTATATTGAACAGGGGGTTGACAATGTCAGTGTTACCCTTTAATGCTTCACTGAAGGAATGGGTTGGAGATGAAACTCTACCATTGGATTGAGACCCAGAGTTAGTGAAGGTCAGTGGATATTCAAGTTTACCCGCATAACGTTCTTTAAATGGTTTGTGGGGTTCGATCCTAGGGGTCCTAAACCCTCCAAAGTCCCTATCTGGGTGGACTTGCCTGATCTGCCTATTGTGTATTACCCATGGCTAACAAACTTGGAAGCATGATAGGTAAACTTTTTTTTTTTTTTTTTTTATATAAAGGAAGTTCGGCAATAGCCTACTCTCCCGGACTTGAATTAAATTAAGAAATAAAGGTACAATAGAAGGGGACTAGTGCCCACGGGACCCCCCAAATCCCACAAAGCAGGGGAAGCTTGGTTGATGCCTAGGTTGCATTACAAAGAAGGTTGATCACCCTCTCGTCGCCCTCATGCGGGACCCACTTGGGTTTGATCTTGTTGTTGCTCAAAAGGAGGACTTGATGGTGCCTGAAGGGGGGGGATTTCTTACTGTTGACAATCCTTTTGCCAAGGAGGAATAGAGATTTTTCAATCGACCACTCCCTGGGGGAGTCGCCGAAGTTGAGAGCACACCGCTCCCGCCAAATTTTCCACAGGACATCCCCTCTGATTGCGTTCCAGAGAGCCGCAGAGCACCCAATCGCTTCACCCAAAAGGATTTGTTTCCAACTAAGCTGTTTCTGAACTCTGATTTTCAGTCCAACCATCTGCCAGATTCTGTAGGAGTTGGGGCAAGTAAGGAAGATGTGTGGGACATCTTCTGTAGGAGTTGGGGCAAGTAAGGAAGATGATAGGTAAACTTTTGGGACAAAGAAACCGTGGATTAATCAATCCTCGTTGGGATCACCAAATCTTGATTGAAGTAGATACAACAACACCTATCAAGACTTCTCTAAAAATAAAGAATTTCGACGGAAAAATTTTGCATGATCAAATAATTATCAATCATAACCTACCAAACATGTGTTGCAATTGTTATGAGAAGGGTCATTTAATTAAGGACTGCCCATTGTTGGCAGAGAGAAAAATTAATAATGATAATAGTAAGAATATTTCTGTAGATACCTCAACAGGTAGGAAAGGTGGGGATACTCATAACAGATCTCAACCTAGTAGACCTAAGAAATACAGGGGGGTCAATCAAACAACCAATTCAATGCCCTCTTAGATGACGTGACTAATCCATTTTCTTTTGTGTAGAAACTTCAGATCACAAAGCCGAAAGCTCTAGACAATATGAGATGGCAATTAAAACAAATGTTGGCTTCACTGAGAATAAGGAGAGTTTAGCCCTTGATAACTCTAATGACGAATGGCAAGAGGTTTAGAAAAAAAGTCTGAATCAGAAGTCGGAATTCTCTACCTCTCGTTCTTCTTCTCCCTTGGTTAATCATAATGTTAGAAGTGATGATATTCTTATATCAGAAATACATAGAAATGATGAAATGATCATTGAAGAAATGAAAAATATGAGCCCTCAAACTGAGGACATGAGCAAATGTGAGGAATTTGCTACTAATGGAGGGACTTAAACCAAGTTTGAAAGGAAAGACCCGTTGAGAAGCTCAATCTCAATGGTAAAACCGGTCAAGAACTAGAAGAAATGACCTCTTTTCTTTCTGTTTTTTTAGAATGAATAACATCACTATGATTTCTTATAATACCAAAGGTTTAAGAGACCGTGTTCAAGCTAAAGTGATTCATAACTGGCTTAAATATTGGGCCTTGAGTCGTGACTTTCTTTGTCTACAGGAAATAAAAGTAACAAGATTCAGCTTGAGATCCAATCTTAATATTTTCTCCAATAATCATAACTAGTTTCTTTACTAATCATCACCATGGAAAGGGTGGCACAACGATTGGGATTTCCTCCATGATAGCTAATACTATCCAAAAAGTTTCTTATAGTGCTACTAGTCAATGGTTGGCTATCAAGCTTGGATTCCCTTTTAACTTTGTTCTTGTTAGTGTCTATGCTGCCAATTCAGCTAGTGAAAGAGCTAAGTGCTAGACGGAGATTGGTGATATTGAAGGTATTGAAGCAACAAAGCGACTATCTTAAAGAATTGGCTTCGAACTGCTATTGCTACAAACCTATAGAGCTGAAGAATATTGCAAAAGAAATCTATCAGAATTACAAGAGTATTACTTCAAGATTGGTCCCCTAATTGAGAACCTTAACCAAAGAGGGAACCTTCATTGGTCCCAACACCAGTGGAGATTTATGTTCAAATCCATCTGGGCTTTTCCTATCAACATCAAGCATCCCCTACTCCAATGGCTAATGATTCACAATGGGATTTGGGCAACTAATAGAGCATTGAAATGTAATAAAGGTGACAAGAACTGCTTATTTTGTGGTATGCCAAAAGATATCAATCATCTTTTCATTAATTGTGCCCATGCTTAAGATTTCTGTAAGTTGCTTAATAAACCCTCTCAAATTGCTGGTCTGACTACTCTTTCTTACAACGAAGCTATAGTAGGTTTCTGTTGGAGGTTTGATCCTCCTCTTTGGTATCTTTGGAGGGGAGTCATTATTTAAAATATTTGAAAAAGTAGAAATCAAAAAGTATTCAATAGTGCTGCCAAGAATAATGTCATCAGGTGTAAAAGGGAACTTATTTTTTGTTTCCAAATTTTATATTAAGAGTATAAGTGATGTTGGTCGTGTTGATTTTATCTTCAACTCCTTTTGTAACTTAGATCCCTACCAGAACTGGAGGTAGAAAATCCTCAAGTTGTATTGCCCCAAGAGGGTTTCCATGGCCCTTGATATCATCTAGTTGCTTCTCCCCTTGTTGGGTTGAGTTCAGTTGTATGTACTACTAAAGTAGCACTTCTCATCTAATTTATTACTTTCTCTGTTTTCTCAAGAAAAAGTCAGAAAGCGGAAAAAAGAAATTCACTTTCAATGCATAAATTATTCACTCCACACTTTTAATAACTTTATTTACACATCTCCCACTCTTTACACAAACACTCACACACACACCACATAAAACTAATCCATTTTTATTTTCATTTTAATTTAATTGTTTTTTATTTTAATAATTCATTACTACTTTTAATTTAAATTTATGTTAAGATTTTATAACATAATTGTTACATAAAAACCTTATAAAAATAACTAATTAAAGAATATTTTAAAATAATTTAACTAATGTATAAAATATAAGAAATTTTAATTAGATGTAATTATATAATGGTTGAATTAAATGTTCACACACATCAATTTAATACCCACACATACATATATAAGTACACATACATTAAAACCCTCATATGTATCCACCTAGCACAAATGCTCTTACTTAAACACTCATAAATGTATGTATTCATTTAATTTTATAACCATACTTCCATGTATAAATGGGTTCAATAAACATATAAATAGCAGTTAGGGTAAACCCTAATGTGGACACAATAAGCTTCATTAAATTGTACCTGCAGACACTTACAAAGAAATTAGTTCAACTCAAAGAGCTTATCAGTAATGATTGAGAGCGTTTCAGAGATAACACATAAAAAATGTTTTTATTTTTCCTGAATATTAACTTGAAGAAAAAAATCTTTCTCACAACGGTATGCAACCTGATATTCAGAAGCAAAGGAAAACCTACAAGAGAGGAGCATGAAAAACTCAACACATGGTGTGCCAAGGATGCATTAGCAAGGTCCTACTTTGATGGAGAATGTTAATCTCCAAAAGAACAACTTACTCTTGTGATTAGAGCACCTCTATACCAAGAGTAAGTCAAACACTCCACTAATTTAGAGGATCAATTGCTAACTATCAAAAGATTAACAAATCTGTGAAGAAGATGAAACACAGAAAAGTCTGCTGCACTATTTCTCCACATTGACCTATCAAACATGTAAAGTTTTTGATGAAACTTTGTACGAATCATCTCCTAGAGATTGCACATCTCCTCCAAGTTGAATTACTTCAAAAGATTAAGTATAACTTGAGAAATCAACTTCTCAAGTTACCTATGTCAGAAACTGTCATCCAGAACAGTCGACTTTACACCTGTAACTTTTAAGACTTGGTTCTCCTTGAATAGAACCCGTTTTCCAAAATGCTTCTAGCCATGAGTAGCTTATCTTTCAACTTAAAGATTAAGCCCTCACTCATGCAAAACTTTAAACTGTGCTGGGAGAAATGACCAAAACATTGACTTCGAAATCTGCGCCTGTTTTAGGAACCTGTGAACACACTTCACATATGAATGTTCCTACACTTAATTCACTCAGCCTGATTACAATTGGAAGCTAAAACTTTGCACAGAGGTCAAGCAACTCTCAACTTAGACTTTTACAAAATCATTTCACAAATGATCTACTGTAGAAGGAGAACACGCAGAAACATCGGGCGCAAATATTTTCATTTACTCAGAAGAAATACAGTTGAGTGATGAGAGCTAACTCAACTAACTTTTCTTCTATCTCATGACTTCTACCTTCCTCAATCTTGACTTCTAACTATTGTCACATATGCTCTCATACTTGCCCCAACTTTTCTCAAAGTATTTATAGATAAATTTGTACATGATCCTTACTAAAACAAAAGCTTTAAGTCATCTATGACTATTCTAATGTACATATGTGTACACTTCTCTTATCCTCTGAATGTAATCTTTTTCCACACTTTAGGAATTGATTCTTCCTTCATCATTTGATCTTCCAAGCCTTCAATTGGTGATTGGTATGCACCAACAGCTCCCCCTCAATCATCAATTGAGGTTTTCTCTGTCTTCTTTATACTTGCCATGTCTTTGAACCTTTGTAACTTAGGTCCATCCAAACTCTTTGTCATCATATCTGCCACTTGTTCTTTTGTTGGAGTATACATCACTTCAATCTCTTTATCTAGTACCTTTTCCCTCAAGAAATGATACTGAATCTCTATATGCTTAGTCCTGGCATGAAAAACAGGGTTAGCTGCCAAATACAAAGAACTCATATTGTCTCCAAAAATTATTGGAGTACTATGATCAATCTCAAAACTTTTCATCAAGGTCTTCAACCATATCACTTCCTTTGCAGCTTCTACCATTCCCTTATACTCAGCTTCTGTGGATGATAAAGCAACTGTATGTTGCTTCTTTGAACACCAAGAAACTAGCTTATCTCCAACATAACAAAGATACCCATGAGTAGACCTTCTATCATCTGAGTCACCTGCCCAATCTGCATCACTAAACACTTTGATTCTTGTGTCAGAAGTGAAACCATAATACAAACCTTCACTTAGGGTTCCTTTGATATATCTGAATACCCTTTGGGCTGCAATCCAATGAGTCTTCTTTGGACAATGCATAAATTGTGACAACACACCTACTGCATATGATAGATCTGGCCTTGTCAAGGTAGCATAGATTAAACTACCTACCAAACTCTGATATTTCTTCATATCATTGAACTCTTCACCTCCATACCTGCTTAATTTATGATTTACCTCCAATGGTGTAGTTGAGGTCTTGCAATCTTCCATGTTAAACTTGACTAGGAGATTCTTCAAATATCTCTCTTGTGAAACATATACTCCATGTTGAGTATACACAATCTGCATTCCTAGAAAATAAGATAAGTTTCCCAAGTCACTTATCTTAAACTCCTTCTCTATTTGTCTTTTGAGTTCATTGATTCCTTGAGCATCTGTTCCTGTAACAATAATATCATCAACATAAATGCACATGTAAATGTATCCATTTTCACTTGCCTTCACTAGCAAGCTACTATCTGCTTTTGATGCTTGAAATCCACATTCATTCAAGAACTTGACCAATCTGTAATTCCAAGCTCTTGGGGCTTGCTTCAACCCATATAAAGCTCTCTTGAGCTTACACACATAATCTGATCCAATTGATTCCATGAAGCCTTCTGGTTGCTCCATATATACTTCATCTGCAATGTATCCATTTAGAAATGCATTTTTCACATCCAATTGTGATAATTTCCATCCCTTGCAAGCAGCAATAGCAATCAAAGTCCTAATTGTAGACATCTTAGCAACAGGACTAAAGGTTTCATCATAATCTACCCCATAAGTTTGGGCATAACCTTTGACCACAAGTCTAGCCTTATATCTAGACACTTTACCATCTGCAAACCTCTTTGTTTTATATACCCACTTACATCCAATGACCTTCTGATTCTTTGGTCTTGGTACTAGTTCCCAAGTTTCATTTTCAAGTAGAGCATCATACTCTTCTTGCATTGCCTTCTCCCAATTCTGTTTACCTTTGGCTTCTTCATAAGTGGTTGGATCTTCTTCTGTTTTCACAATGTAAGCATAATCTTTTGTTGTTAGGAAAGATGTATCATAACTATACCTTATAGGTTCTTTCCTTTCTCTTGTAGATCTTCTGATTTCTGCATTCCTTGAAGTTTCAGCCTCATTTGACTCTGGATCAAATCTTGGCCCTTCTTCTACATGATCCTGCACTCTACTTCTAGAGTCAACTTCATCAACAATTTCTTCACATACTTTTACCTTTGCCTTTCCTTTTCTTTGTATTTCTTCAACACCTGCAAACTCATTTGGTGATCCTGTATACCACATGTTTTGCTCATCAAATGTCACATCTTTAGTAACAAGAAATTGCTTTGTGGATGGACTCCACAACCTGTAACCCATCTGTCTATCATCATATCCAATAAACACATACTTCTCTGCTTTTGGTTCTAGCTTATGTCTTAATTGTGAAGGAACATAAGCATATGCAATACATCCAAATACTTTACAATGATCAAGACTAGGCTTCTTACCCCACCATGCTTCATAAGGGGTTCCTCCATCCAAAGCTTTGCAAGGCAACCTATTCACAAGGTATGTTGCAGTGTTAATGGCTTCTGCCCATAAGTAATTTGGACAATTCTTTTCCTTCATCATGGCTCTTGCAAACTCTACAAGAGTCCTATTCCTCCTTTCTGCTACTCCATTCTGTTGAGGGGAGTACCTGCAAGTTACTTCTCTTTTGATACCTGCAATCCACAAATAATCATCAAACTCTTTAGAGAAATACTCTCCCCCTCCATCTGATCTTAACCTCTTGAGCTTTTGCCCTGTGATCCTTTCTGCATAAGCATGAAAGTGTTTGAATGTCTTGAAGACTTCTGATTTGTCCTTGATTACATACAAAGTAATCCACCTGGTTGCATCATCAACAAACAACACATAATATCTGGATCCATTTATGCTATAGTCCCTTGAGGGACCCCATACATCTGTATGAACCAATTCAAGCTTATTTGAATACTTGTACCCTGATTTGTTGTAAGAACTCTTATGTGCTTTACCTAATTGACAAGCTTCACACTTGTACACCATATGTTGCCCTTCAATGTTTGGCAATCCAAGCACCACCTGATTCTTTGACATCTCCTTTATAGCTCTCTCATTGAAATGACCTAGCCTTTTATGCCATAGGTCTAATTCAGACACCTTTTGACCTCCATAGGTAAATAATGCATGTCCCACATTACCTTGGACTTTGAGAGTGAACAATCTTCCTTCCTTTTTACCTGCAATTATGTTTCTATATCCCTGATTTGGATCTTGTACATAAACACCATCATTTGTGAATCTTACCTCATATCCTTTCTCCACAATTTGCCCTACACTTATCAAATTTTTAGGAATAGTAGGAACATAAAGTACCTTGCTCAGAAGTGTACTTCCACTCTTTGTCTTCACTGATCCAATGCTCTCCACTTTATGTTTGGTATTGTCACCTGTCTGAACTGTATGTCCATTCACCCTTGCTTCCATATCAGTCATCAAAGATAGATTCCCACTCAGATGGTTGCTGCACCCTGAGTCAATATAAAACACTCTTTGATCTTCTCCCATTGATTCATGAGTTGCATTCAAGATAAGAGTCATGTCATCCTTCTGATCTGATGCATAATTGTAATAATTATTGTTGTAGGACTGAGATTGGAAATTTCTTCCACCTCCTCTACCATATGATGCCCTACCACCTCTTCCTCTGAAATTGCCTCTTTGGTTTCTGCCTCCTCTACCTCTTTGATTATAATTCTGATTATTGCTTCCACCATTTTGATTGTTATACCAACAATCATTTGCCAAATGATTTGTTCTGCCACAAATCCAACAAGCTTTAGCATTATCTTTATTCTTACCTCCTCTTCCTTTACCTCTGAAATTCATCTTCCCTTTTGTGAAGTTAGCTTGATTTGAATTCCCTTCATCATCATTTGATTGCTTTCCCTTGCTATTCTTTTTCTTGTCTTTGGAGTACATAGCTTGACTTGTACTTCTATCATTGTCTCCTTTAAGATCCTGCTCAAAGGTTAGCATGTGTCCTAGCAATTGATTAAGATCAGGAGTAAAGTGATCAAGTGACAACTCTATGGACAATATAAAAGGCTTCCACTTCTCATCTCCTCTCAAACCTGTAAGTATTTGTCTTACCAACTTTTCCTCTTCAATGTCTTCATCCACTGCTCCCAAGCTATCTGCAATATCTTTCATCCTTGCCACATAATCTGAAATTGATTGTGAGCTCTTCTTCTTGAAGGTTGTGAATTCAGCCCATAGTGAGGACTTCCTTGACTTAGTTGTATTTTGGAAATGCTCTTCCAAGGCATTCCAAACATCTGTAGCACTTTCCAAACCTCTGATGTGAGGTAAAAGGTAATCATTTACAGCCATGTAGATGATACTCCTTGCTTGAGCATCTTTTCTCATCCAAGTCTTCAACATTGCAAGCTCTTCCCTAGTAGGAATACTTGGATCTGCAAACTCAGGTTTTTCTTCATCTCCTGTAATAAATGATATAAGATCTTTGCTCATGAGATGTGCTTCCATCCTCATGGACCATGCTGGATAGTTCTCCCTATCTAGCTTATCAATCTGCAAGCTTTCTCCCATCTTATGTCCACCTGTGTATTGAAATCTTCAAGCTTTACAAACAATGTATGTACCTTTACTTCGAAGTAGACTCCTTTTGCCTTTCTTGATGTCTAATAGTCTTCTCCTCAAGCTTTGATTCCAAGCTTTCACTTCTTAGTCCTTCAAGTGTTGAATTTCTTGAATCTGCAGCAGTCGGGATCCTTCTTTCCTCAATTTGATGTTTCCTGCTCTGATACCACTGATGGAGAATGTTAATCTCCAAAAGAACAACTTACTCTTGTGATTAGAGCACCTCTATACCAAGAGTAAGTCAAACACTCCACTAATTTAGAGGATCAATTGCTAACTATCAAAAGATTAACAAATCTGTGAAGAAGATGAAACACAGAAAAGTCTGCTGCACTATTTCTCCACATTGACCTATCAAACATGTAAAGTTTTTGATGAAACTTTGTACGAATCATCTCCTAGAGATTGCGCATCTCCTCCAAGTTGAATTACTTCAAAAGATTAAGTATAACTTGAGAAATCAACTTCTCAAGTTACCTATGTCAGAAACTGTCATCCAGAACAGTCGACTTTACACCTGTAACTTTTAAGACTTGGTTCTCCTTGAATAGAACCTGTTTTCCAAAATGCTTCTAGCCATGAGTAGCTTATCTTTCAACTTAAAGATTAAGCCCTCACTCATGCAAAACTTTAAACTGTGCTGGGAGAAATGACCAAAACATTGACTTCGAAATCTGCGCCTATTTTAGGAACCTGTGAACACACTTCACATATGAATGTTCCTACACTTAATTCACTCAGCCTGATTACAATTGGAAGCTAAAACTTTGCACAGAGGTCAAGCAACTCTCAACTTAGACTTTTACAAAATCATTTCACAAATGATCTACTGTAGAAGGAGAACACGCAGAAACATCGGGCGCAAATATTTTCATTTACTCAGAAGAAATACAGTTGAGTGATGAGAGCTAACTCAACTAACTTTTCTTCTATCTCATGACTTCTACCTTCCTCAATCTTGACTTCTAACTATTGTCACATATGCTCTCATACTTGCCCCGACTTTTCTCAAAGTATTTATAGATAAATTTGTACATGATCCTTACTAAAACAAAAGCTTTAAGTCATCTATGACTATTCTAATGTACATATGTGTACACTTCTCTTATCCTCTGAATGTAATCTTTTTCCACACTTTAGGAATTGATTCTTCCTTCATCATTTGATCTTCCAAGCCTTCAATTGGTGATTGGTATGCACCAACATACTTAACTCAATCTCTGATTTTCTTCTTCCACATCTTAAGAACTGTAAGACATCCCAAAAGCTCTTCCGCCCTATACACTGATAAAAGTAAATCCAAAGAGAAAGGGAAGAACAAAAAGGTTGAAGATGAAGGAACCACCTCCCAAGCCAACTATGTAGGGAGAGGTAGAACATCAAGAGGAAGGGGCAGAGGAGGTAAGCAAGGTAGGAGGAGACCTTATAACTCCTCACCATGCAATATTTGTGGATTATTAAATCATACTACAGATGAGTGTTTCAAGAACTTCAAGAATGAGAGAGGTAGAGGATATCAAAGAGGTGGATATACACATCAAGAGAAAGATTCAATGATCACCAAGGATACAACAACAACTACAATAGCAACTACCAAGGAGGATACAAATCCAGAAAAAATTACAACACATTAGGGAAAAAAAATGAACCCTCCTTGGGCCTTTTAGATTAAGGGCTGATTAGTGATCCACCAATGAGAGAAGAGCAGAGGACACACTCTAGTTTCCTAATCCACTAGACTAAGCATAGGCTTCCATGGTTTTTTCTTAGTCAAAGCCTTGCAAACATCCCCAATTCGTGGTTTCTTTTTGTGTGAGTGGTTTCGAAGAACTTTGAAATGATTATCCACCTTTGGATGGCCTCAAAGATCTAAGGGCTTATGTCCTTTTGCAAAAGTCAAGAAGGGATGCAATCCTGGCCATTGAATGAAGCTTCAATCGTGTGGTGGGTGTGGATATCCGTTGGAAAAAGGCGCCTTTAGTTTCCAGCCCTTGGATCAAGTCCTGCATCTAATGGTTGAGCTTGATCAAACTTTGAAAAGGCGCCATTCTTCCTACACTCTTGGATTTGAGCTCGATTGGACAGAGCAGAGAAGATCGCCCATTGCTTCTACTGGATATTCATCTCCTCCCTTAGATCAAACGTAGATCTGATGGTTGTCAAAGCCTCGCGATGAGGCTCAGCCCCAAATGCGGCCACCCCTTGGATCTTTTGAAGATCCAACGACCCAATTATGTGCAAAAGGTGTGCTTAGCCCCAAATGCAGCTGCCCCTTCGATGGGAAGAAAATCCAATGGATCAAATTTTTGCAGAGACTCTGCGCACTAGGGGTCTCGGCTCCCATGAAGTAGCTATGATTGAACTTCGTTTGCCATCAATTTGAATTTCAACCATGGATCTTAAGCATCCAATGGCTATGGTTTAGTGGAATTGGAAGAGCTCTAAAATACCACTAGTGGTTTAGAATTTGGTCTTAATCCCAAAAAATCAATTTTAATCCCTAAAAATTAGGGATTTCCTTCTCATCTTTTTTTGTCCATCCACACCCATATTTTCCTTCTCTAGTATGTTGCACATCACCATCTCTCTAAGCTTCCCTACCATGTCTATCTCTGGCAGTGTTTCCTTCATCCTCTGGCTGTGCTCCCTAACTCCTTCTACCTCCAATTCTACATCCTCTATCTCCCTTGCCTATATCTTCTAGATCTACATGCATCTATTTGTGTGTGTCTTGGTGCCAATCATGCAACGATATGTCCCATCAATAGTAGCTTGCACTCCCTCCCCATTAATGTGTATAGTCCTCCTTATTCCTCCACTCTTCTTATAACCTCACACATACTTCCCTTGCACCCCTATAATGTATCATTTAGAGTACATGTGTGAGTGTAGCTCTATGCTTATCTCCTTTCTGTTGGCATGTGTCTTACATGTATAATCTATGTCTATCTATATGTGGCTCTCTTTGTGTATCTCTAATTAGTCTTCCCTCTATTACGTATGTATATGCAGATTCTTTGCCTCTTTAGAAGGGCTCTTTATATATTCGTAGTGCCTAGCTTCACCATACTACATCATAATTGTGTGGATTCCCTAATCAATCCATTAGCATGAGTGAGTTATTATGTGATCTTGGATTGATGACCCTAGAATGATGTTATAGATGGTGACCATAAGTTGGTGGCATGAACGTTGGTTGTAGTTAATGTCCCTCTCTTTAATGCTTCTACATCATTTGAACACCAACAAGGGCATAATAGTAATTTTTGTGGCCACTAGTCTTGCCTGATCGGTATAAATCATAGGCACGATTCTTCCTAGTTGGTAGCTTCCAAAATTCATAGTCAAGATTTCTTTTGACGTCTCAAAGCACGATTCTTCACATTTTGTGCTGCTATTTGCTTCAAGTTGTCTGATTCTTGATTCCTAGTAGTGGTATGACTCCAAAAATAGCCTAAATTGGTCCACAAAGGATACCCTTTGTGTGAAGCGATGTCCTAAACATCCATCAGATGTACAAAGTTCCATAGTAAGAAAAATTCACTTAGTGTAGGTAAGGTTTTACATGCTCCTATAAATACATCTTGATTGGAGTGGAATATTCTCCGTAGAAATTGTTTAATTGGCCTCTATGATGGATGTTGAAGTCTACATGATGCTTGATCTATGTTTGATTTCCTAGAATCTCCCACTGTTGTCTCATGGAATAGTTGACTTGCTACTCCATGAATAAGGACATCATGTGATTCTAGATCAAGCTTTGAAAAAATTCCCCATCGATACATTATTCCATGATTGTCACATCGTTTCAACCAACAAATATTGCCAACAAGCTCTATTCTATTTTTTGGAGATGCAACTTGAAGGTCTTTTCATGTGTATTTCATCATTTGATGTGTGCTCGCCCTTGAGATCCCTCCATGGAGGAAATAATTTTCATGTTCATATTAACAACATGGGCATCACACATGAAACTATGGTTGAAATAGCCATTATTAATCTTTATGACAATTTTGAAGTCATAGAAGAAGCTTTTAGTGCCTTCAAAACAATTATCTACACTCATATCATTGCATTGATAGCAATGAATGCCTTCTTTTCACATAGGGAACAAGGAATTAATGCATTATATCTTTTTAATTCAACCCTCCCATAGGGTATGCAACCTGATAAAGTAACATACATTTTTGCACTTCATGCATGCACTAGCATATCAACTCTTGATGAAGGGAAGGAGATACACTCCGTAGTTGTGTAGGTCAAGCTAGAGAGGAATCCAATATTATAGACAACATTAATCAACATGTAAGGTAAATGGTTTAACTTATCTCATGCAGTTTGGATCCTTTGGAACATAACCAATGAGGATGCTATCCCTTTGAGACTTATGATTGGAACCTACGTAGAGAATGCTTGGAACCAAAACATGAAAATGCTCATTTTCTATTTAATATGTATTCAAATGGATTAAACCCAAATGAGATTACACTCATTTGTAATCAAGACATTTGTGCTTTATCGACTATGTTGGAAGAGGGACACTTGATTCACACTGCCATTCTAGAGGAATGTTTAGATGAAAATTTTCTCCTAGAACACTATTTTATAAATATATATGGGAAACGTGCATGCTTAGATGAGGCCATAAATGTTTTTAATGGAATTCTTTTGAGGATCACAATAACATGGGACACATGACTTGGGTCGTATTAACTTGATGGTAAATATATGGAGACTATAATTCTATTTTAAAATATGATGAATGAAAACATAAAGGTTGATGACATAACTTGTCTTTTGGTATTAAGGAATGTTGGAGTTAGACGTCTGCGGAAGCATGCGAATAGCACAAGGAAGAAGAAGAAGCTTGGAGCACAACACACAAGACTGAATGTATTACTAGAGAATGCACAAAGATAAGTAGCCCATTAGGGCATTAGGCATATATACAAGCCGGGGGAAAAAAACCTCCTAAAGAGGGAAAAAAGTGCCCCGACGGTCCTAGTGTGTTCACACACATCACTACCTAAATATATCAACAAATCCCCCCTGGGAGTGATGCGGTGAACAAGGAGCTGGCACTCATGTATAAGGAAGTGCCAAGCTATGTGGAAATCACTCCACAAAAGGAAGTAAGCCCAAAGCTTTGCGAAAAGCTTCAAACTTCTCCCTAAGCAGAGCCTTCGTGAAAAGGTCTACAATGTTCTCCTACGTGGGCATATATGCCAAGCTGATCTCCCCAGCAGAGAACCTCTCCCTAACATAGTGATAATGCACCTCAATGTGCTTAGTGAGAGCATGGAACACAGGGTTCCTCGCAACTACCAATGCGCTCTGACTGTCAGTGAAGATGGTGGTGGCAAAAGACTGGCCAACACCCAAATCAGCCATAAGGCGCCTGAGCCACACACACTCAACAGTTGCTGTGAAAGCTTCCCTATACTCAGCCTCACAACTGGAAGTGGCCTCAATAGGCTGCTTCTTGTTCAACCAAGATATACATGAGCTACCAAGCATGAAGCAAAAACCACTGGTGGACACACGAGTGTCATAGCAACCAACCCAATCTGAGTCAAAAAAAGCATGCAAATCTGGTGGTAGTGATCCCCCCTTGGGATAAAACAACCCAAGTAGGCGAGTACCACTCAAGTAGCAAAAGATGCACTTAACCGCCTTCCAATGCGTGACTCCTGGGCAATGCATAAACCTGCTCATCTGTGAGACAACAAACTGAATATCTAGCCGAGTAATGCATAAGTAAATCAATCATCCAACAGTGTGCTGATAGAGAATAGCATCAAATGCATCTCGAGCATCATTAAGACTCAATCGTAAACCTATCTCCATAGGAGTGGCAATAGGCTTATAGTCTTCAAGGCCAAAACACTACAATAATGTGTCAATATATTTTGTTTGACACAAAGCCATTCCACCATCAACTTGCATAAATTGAATGCCCAAATAGTGATGCAAATGCCCCAAATCAGACATCTCAAATGAGGCATGCAAATCAGCCTTGAAATCAACAATATGCTTCTCAATAGGAACAGTGAGTAGCATGTCGTCAACATAGACAACAATGATCAGAAGCACATCATTAGCACGCTTAACATATAAGGTGCTTTCAGTTGGACTTTTCTCAAAGCCATGTGCAATCAGATAGGCATGTATCTTCTCATACCAAGCATGTGGTGCTTGCTTTAAACCATATAATGCCTTCTTTAACCTGCACACCTGGTTTTCATGTCCTTTCTGCACAAAGCCAAGGGGCTGAAAAACATACACTTATTCATGCAAGTCACCATTCAGAAATGTTGTTTTAATGTCCAACTGATGTACATTCCAACCATGATGGGCTGCAAGTGCACAAATGCTCCGAACAGTAGTCATACGGCATGTAGGTGCAAAGGTCTCATCAAAATCAATGCCTCTTTCCTGTGCATAACCCTTTGCAACAAGGCTAGCCTTATACCTATCAACTGTACCATCAGGTTTACACTTCAACTTGTATACCCACTTAGTGCCAATGGCCTTCTTGCTAGGAGGCAAGTCACATAAAGACCATGTACCATTCTTCATTATAGCATCATATTCAGATTGCATAGCAGCCATCCAATTTTCTGAATTCTGTGCTTCATCAAAAGAAACAGGCTCATTCTCATCAGAGAGACTAGACGCAGTCATAGCATAGCAATCTGATGCAAAGGAGGCACTATGAGAGCCTGACGAGTATGATATGACAAAGGTGCATCTAATTTGCTGTCACGCAAAGTCTCCACCAACCATTTTGGCATAGTTTTTGCCTGCTCAATATCAGCTCTCTCATCAAGAAGTGCATCGTGTAAATCTGCATCAGAAATGGAATGATCTGCATCATCATATGAAAACTACAAAGGCTGAGAAGTTGCCTCATTAGGACCAGCACTAGAGTGTCCACTTGTAAAAAAGAGGCATCAAAGTATCATACATGTCTATGGAGCTAACAGATGTCTCCTTGGTACATGAAAGCAATGGCTGAATAGCATCTTCTACAAAGACAACATTACGGCTAAGCAAAATGTGTTTAGTCTGTGGATGGTACAAACGATAGCCTTTACTTTCGGAACTATACCCAACAAAATACATTTTACTGCCTTATCATCCAATTTTTTGCGATGTTGTTAAGGCACTAGTGCATATGCCAAACAATCAAAGACACACAGATGAGCAACAGATGGCTTGTAGTCATGCCAAGCCTCATATGGAGTGATAGACTGCAGCACTTTAGTGGGACACCTGCTTAGTACATATGCTGCACACATGACAGCCTCAAGCCAGAAACTTTGTGGTAAAGCCTGACTCTTGACCATGGACCTCGCCATCTCCATGAGTGACCTGTTCTTTCATTCAGTAACTCCATTTTGTTGAGGTGTATACGGCACTGTACATGGTGTTTTATCCCACGTTCAGCGAGGAATGCATTAAAATCAGAAGACATATATTCCCCCCCTCGATCAGAACGGAGGGTGCCCATTTTACATGCTGACAGATTTTCAGCCAAAACCAAAAACTGTTTAAAGCACATGAAGACTTTGGACTTTACTTTGAGTGGATATACCCATGCATGCCTGGAAAAATCATCAATGAAAGTCATGAAGTAAAGGTAATTTCCAAAAGAGGGTGTCTGCATAGGACCAAAGACATCACTTTGTACAAGCTGCAATTTCTGTGTAGCCCGAGCTGAACCATGTTTTGGAAAGGAGGAACGCTGCATTTTGCCCAAAATACAGCCTTCACAAACATGTTTTCCAGGTGCCTCAAGTTTGGGTAGAGAGGACACCATTTCAGATTTCTACAGGCGTAACAAACTAGCAAAATTCAGATGACCAAAGCGTGCATGCCAAAGCTTTGCATCTGGCATAGCCTGAGAATCATTTACTGCACATGCCAAATCATTTTGAGATCTTTCATAGTCTATGAGCTTATACAGCCCACGACATAAAATGCCAGAAGCAATAATAACATCGCCATTTGAGAGATCATGAACTGTACATCTGTCATCAACAAATTTCACAACCAAGCCAATCTTGGCTAATGCATAAATTGATAACAGATTCTTCTTGATCCCTGGCACAAATAAAGCATCTGACAAAGTGAAAGAACTACCATCAACAGTAGTCAAAATGATCTTACCAACTCCCATAATAGGATAAGAGGAGTCGTTGGCGCATGTAATAGTATTCCCTGTAGGGGCAGGCTTGAGTGAAGAGAAGAAACTGCGCTGTGAGGTAATATGTTTGGTCACCCCACTATCAAAGTACCAAACATCTGAGTCTACTGCAGACATGCACTGCTCATGAGAAGATGGGTCAAAACTGCAAACAGTAGTAAACGCCCATTCTTCTTCCTGCACAAGATTAGCAGACTCTATTTTTGGTGTAGAGGCTTCTGCAACAACCATTCCAGCCTCTTTCTTCTTTGCCTCTTTTGCAACCAGTTTTGGACAGTTCTTTATGATATGATCATTCCCTTTAAAGTACTTACAAAACATTTCTGCTTTTCTGATTTCTTCTCATCTTTATCTTTCTTCTTCGAATATGCAGAATTAGCAGATTTCTGCTTACTAGTTGAAGAGCTCCATTTTCCTTTGCCCTTGAGCACCTGTATTTGCAGTACCTGTAGTCGTAGGTGTAACATGACGTCTTTCAACACCCTGCATAATGTTCCATAGTCCTTTTGCAACCAATACATGTCACATCATATAAGCCCATAATGGGTAGTTGGTACCAACTTATCCTCAACAACAAACATACGGAATACATCACTACTTTCAGCCATGGCCGATGACTAAAATACCTTGATGCAGAAAATTGACTGTATCTAAAAAAGTTGAAGGGAACTGCCCAGACGAATTCTGCTAGACCTGTAGCAGACTTGGAGACACTTAAACTGGCGAACAGAAACTGGTATATATCTTTGGCACAAAAAGACGAAATAGCCTGCACAAGCGCTATGATAGTGCGTTCAGAGGCCGAAACGAGCTCAGATCGCAACTTCGGCACCGTAGAGCAAAGCCGTTTTTATCTCTGAAACACCCTGAGTATGCTCACCAAATTTCATGCGAATATGAGACTGCAACCGGAGAAGTGTAGACGACGTCCTAGATGAAGCGGCGACCTACTCTGATACCAATTTTTGGAGTTAGACGTCTGCGGAAGCACGCAAACAACACAAGGAAGAAGAAGAAGATTGGAGCACAACACACAAGAATGAATGTATTACTAGAGAATGTACAAAGATAAGTAGCCCATTAGGGCAATAGGCGTATATACAAGCCGGGGGAAAAAAACCTCCTAAAGAGGGAAAAAAGTGCCCCGGCGGTCCTAGTGTGTTCACACACATCACTACCTAAATATATCAACAAGGAAGTGGATTCATGCATGGTTTGTTGAATTTGGTATGTTTTTCTTGTATTATGAATTTACATACATGGAAGATCATTATGCTTGCAAAATTAATATTTTTTACTGAGTTGCACACTTATATGAAGTAGAGGCCTTCATTCACTACATACCGTTCACATATTTTTGAATGATATGGTTATATTTGCTAGGTGCATGTAAAACTCATGATCATCTAGAGCATTGGGCTAGGTCTAGGAAGGGCGCATGGCTTTAGATCCAACAAGCCTCGCACCTTGTATTGCATTGATAAATATTTTTTCTCAATTCAATTAGGAGAATTTAGATGAATAACGATTGTGAAAATATGACACATCCGTTACATAGACAAAATCTTGTCTTAAGAACTCTATTTCTTAAAATGTAGATGACTAGCTATTCATATCTCGATTCTCCTTATGTATGTACTTTTTTTTCATTGAAATATATGTATATTCATGTATCTATAAGTGATCTGCGATGTTTGTTTGTGTGTAAGCAATCTCCTATGCTTGTTTGTTTTCATGTGGGTGGCAATGTATTTGTGATTTTTTTTGTACATGAGTGTATGATTGTTTATTAATGTGTTTCTCATTTTATATCCACATACATATATATATATATATATATATATATATATATATATATATATATATATATATATATATATGTGTGTGTGTGTGTGTGTGTACATGTATGCAAACATGCATATGAAGTTGTTGCATATGTGTAGAAATATACACATGTGGATATCCATGTCTTGAAAATTGAAGTGCATACATGTCTTGAAATTCATACAAGTGGCTATCCAAGAATGTAGACGTTAATTGTTATGCATATATACGTTATGATTATGTAGCTATGTACGTTATGCATATATATATATATATATATATATATATATATATATATATATATATATATATATATATATATATATATATATATATATATTCAGCTTTTATATACTTAGCTTCCACACTCTCATTGATCTTTATTCGTGAATGTGTGTTTGCATGTGGAGTCCACGAATAAAGATCAATGAGAGTGTGGAAGTTCGATGAGAGTGTGGAAGCTAAGTATATAAAAGCTGAAATGTCAAGCGGAGCTGCGTTTTTTGGGTCCGCATACGAGTCTGGATTTGTCTACATTCGCTAAAAGATCTTGTAATATTGATGCACTTGTAATATTGAAGTAAAAGAGTCAGCTTACTCCACGCGTTTATGACTCTTTTACTGCTTGTTTGATTTACTGCGCCAAGTTCGATTTACTGAGGATTACTCGACTTAGACATCATCCAGAAGATCTCAACCTCGGTTAAAGATGGATATGATACCTCATCTTATCTGCTGGAAGGATTATATGGCAACGGCAAGCAAAAAGAGTAGTGTAAAAAAAAGTGAAGTTGCATGACAAACTTAATCCAAACCTACGGAACTACAGGATGTATGTATGTATATGTATATATATACATATATTGTATACATGTATATACATGTATATGTATATGCATACGTTGTTGAAAATAATGTCAAGATAAGTACAAAACTTTAAAATCTAGAAGCAGCATATGATGAGTATTCTTTGGAATACTAAAAAAACACATGGGCATTGCGGTCTAAGTCAAACACCTCATAAACCCGAGCACCTCGGTTTGATATTTGGCGGAGGCAGCGGTAGTAGCGCCTTTGTGTAGAGAATTTTGATTAGTTGCTTTTTCGATGCATTTTTGAACAGTGTTAAATTTGGCAAAGATTTGTTACGCTAAACATAATGAGCATTTTGTGGCGGTCCAGTAATATGGAATATGCTTTTGTCCCGATTCGTTGGCCTGGTGGTTGGGTCTCTCGCCTCTTGAGGCGGGGGCGAGGGTTCAACCCCTGGCAGCAACATGTAGGGACATATAAATCCCAGGAACTGTTGTATGTGGTTGTTGGCCACCGTTTGACCATCTCCGCGGTAGTTGTGACCGCCATTTAACCCAGTTGTAAACCCCTCTTCTTGTGGGATAATGTCATAGCCCTATATTTTTATCCAGCCCTTTTCAGTGTTTGGGGGTTATGCCTTGTGGCGCCTAATTGTGCGCAACTATGAGGGGTACTAGTACTCCTCATACCAAGCTCTCATTGCCTTCTTCAACACGAGTTGCTAATCGAATATAAACGTGTTCTGGCAATCTTCTTGGTGTCCCTCTTGTTGGTTTATGCGTTTTGTGGGTTTGAACGTCTCAAGTGATATCAGAGCAACGACCCTAGGGGAAGCCTTTGGACGGGCGGACTGTCACACCAGTGCTGGCAGCGCCATCTAACGTCCCGGGCCCATCCGTGGGAAGTTCTTTGACGTTGCGAGAGGCCTTTTGCCCTCCCTCCCACCCTCAAGCAAGGCAACCCCTTGCCCCCCCCCCCCCCCCCCCAGCAAGGCAACCCCTTGCCCCCCCCCCAAGCAAGGCACCCCTTGCCGCCCCCCCCTCCCCCCCCCCCCCCTCCCCCCCCCCCCCCCCCCCCAAGCAAGGCCCCCCTTGCCCCCCCCCCTCTCCCCTCAAGCAAGGCCCCCTTACCCTCCCGCCGTCACCTCCGCGCTATCCGCCGTCGGCCCCGTGCTTTACCCATCAAGCAACGCCATTTCCCCGTTTAACCGGTGAAACCGTCCCCTCCACGTTAGGTGCCCGTGTGCCCTAGCTTTCCTCCTCCTAGGTACCCTTGCCCTCCCGAATCGCCGCCGTTTGGCTCGACGCCACTATGGCCAGCGAACACGACGTTGGCACGGCCGGTTTAACCTCGGGGACGGAACGCGCCAAGAATGTGACTGAACGGCGCCGATGTCACAAGGCCCAACGGGCTGCCTTAGAAGAAGAACTCAACCGCCTTCTCTTGGTGAACGCCGAGCTACACGAACGCCTCTAGGAGGCCGAGCTCAACGCCGAGATCCACACCCAACCCGAATCCGACCAAGGCCCTCCAAACCCCGACCCCGTCCACGACCGCATAGATAGACTCGAAGATACCCTCGCTAGGCTAACTACCTTAGTAGAAACCCACCTCTTATCTAAAGACCAATCTCAACCCCAACCACAACCTCAGTCAAGCACCCAACCGGTACCCCAACCCACTCCCACCCAAACATCCCAACCGCCTCCAACCCCTTTAAACCCAACCCCAATCACTCAAATGCAACCGGTGGATATCGACGACCCCGATTCCTTTGGCTTCTTCAAACCGAACCCCCCCGACAAGTACCGAGGCAGCCGAAGCTCCATTGCCATCAACCGATGGATCGAAGGTATGGAAAGCTACCTCCAGATGCTCCGGGTTGGCCGCAACCATTGGACGCGCATTGCCGGCCAATTCTTACAGGACGAGGCCTCAGCTTGGTACATGGTGGAACACAAGAAGCAAGCTTGGCCCTCATGGGATCACTTCAAGGCGGCCATCATCGACTACTTTGTGCCTCACAACGAAGCCTTCCAAGCACGCGACGAATGGCGCAACCTCCATCAAGACAAGTTCATCGGGCCTTATGTGTCACAATACCGTAGGCTCATGCTCCGAATCAACGACATGGCTGAAATTGACCGCCTACACGGCTTCCTTTATGACTGCTCCCCGTACTACCACAAAGAAGTGGAGAAGCAAGACCCCCAAACCTGGGAGGATGCGGTGCGCATCGCCGAACGTCTCAACGACGCCTACTCCAACCGGCTTGCACGCTCAACCGACGGAGGCCAAACTAACCGCAAAGAATCAACCGCAAGCAAAGAGCAAACTTCATCATACCGAAGACCTACTGACAACCAACGTGGCCAAGGTTTCAAAGCGCTCCCGGCCCCAACCGAGAATCGTTCCGGGTCCCCTAATCGAAGCAACCAACTCAGGCGCGACCCCCGCCCGGTGTGCAAGCATTGCCAGGGCAGCCACCCGACCGATAAGTGCTGGAGGAAATGAACCGACACTCGAGTGCAAGCAACGAAAACCGACGAGGCATCCACGTCTTGACCAAAGATCACCGAAATTCACAGTGACGAATCAGAGGACTCTTCACCCCGTGGGCCATCCATTTCTAAAGGGAAGTCTCAATGCCATTCAGTAGCGTTACCTATTATACACCAAGTGTTCATTATGGGCGAAGTCAGAGGTGAACAAATGCCGGTAATGCTCGACACGGGTGCCACCCACAACTTCATGACCCCGCAGTGCGCTCAACGCCTTGGACTCAAGCTCAGTAAACGGCTCCGCATGTCCGTCGTCTTTGCTCAGGGAGAGGCTAGTCATGTCCGGTATGCCGATGGTGTCCCGGTCAAGTTAGGCCAGTGGTTCGGCCACCTGAACTTCCTCATTATACCGATGGAAACGTTTGAAGTCATTCTAGGCCTCGAGTTTATGGACAAACACATGATCTCCTTCTTCGGCAAAGGGGTAGACAAAGTACTTCTTGATCAGAATGGGCAAGCTCTTGTCGTTGACTGCAATCGCGTCCGGGCCCCTCGTGCAGACGAGCCATCTGACAGCGAACCAAGAGAGCCAAAGCCGACACGCAAAGGCAAAGAGAAAGCACACGCCCGGGCCTCAATCTCAACGCACACACCATCACCGTTATCTCATAAGCAGTTCAGACGGGCCGTTTATCAAGGCGGAATAGCTCACCTATGTGTCCTTAGGCTGGTGGCAGAGGAAACAGGACCGAAGCCAATTGACGTCTCAAAGATTGGGCATCCGAGTTTCTAGATGCTAATGGAAGAATTTACAGATGTGCTTACAGACACCCTCCCACCCGGTCTCCCGCCTCTACGCAATGTCCAACATCGAATTGACACACTCCCGGATCACCCGCCCCTTTCACGGGCCCCTTATCGAATGAATGAGACGGACCTCCAAGAGCTCAAACGGCAGCTACATGAACTTGAAGACCAAGGGTACATTCAACCAAGCAGCTCACCTTACGGAGCCCCCATCCTGTTTGTGAAGAAGAAAGACGGCTCCCTCCGCCTATGCATCGACTACCGCGTGCTTAACAAAGGCACAGTCAAGAGCAAGTACCTCGTCCCGGTGATGGAGGAACTACTAGACCGCCTCGGCAAGGCACGATACTTCACACGCATAGACCTTTGTTCCGGGTACCATCAAATTCGGGTCGCACAAGAACACATCGAGAAAACGGCCTTGCGCACACGCTACGGCAGCTATGAGTGGTTCGTCATGCCATTCGGACTTACAGGCGCACCGGCCACCTTTTGTCGGGAGATGAACGACGGCTTTCGGGACATGCTCGATCTCTTCCTCATCATTTACATTGATGATCTACTTATCTACAGCCGCACATTGGAGGAGCACTATGAGCACGTTCGGGCTGTCCTATTACGCTTGCGGCAACGCCGGCTTTTTGCCAAACCGAGCAAGTGCGAGTTTTGTATGAAGAAAGTGGAATTCTTGGGGTTCATCGTCTCCAAACTCAGCCTCCATGCCAACCCCCAGAAAGTAGAAGCCGTGCTCAAATGGGCACCCCCGAAGATCGTCAAAGAAGTGCGAGAATTCATAGGCTTTTGCCAATTTCTCCGCCGATTCATTCAAGGCTTCAGCAAGATTGCGGCACCGCTCTTGGAGTTGATCAAAGAAAAGGAGCCATTCAAGTGGGGAATGGATGAGGAAGAGGCCTTCGAAGCGTTGAAGGTCGCTATGTGCAATGCCCCGGTGCTCAAACTTCCGAGTTTGACAAACCATTCGAAGTTCATACGGACGCATCGGGTTCGGCCATAGGAGGCGTCCTCTTACAAGATGGGCAACCCATTGCTTATGAGTCGCACAAACTCACCGGCCCTGAACTCAGATGGAGCACACATGAGCAAGAAATGTTAGCAATCATACACTATCTACGCAAGTGGAGGCACTATGTCCTGGACAAACACACAACAGTCTTCACGGACAACATCTCTTTGAAGTACTTCACCTCTCAACCCAAGTTAAGCCCGAAGCAAGCCCGATGGCAAGATTTCCTTGCCGAGTTTGACCTCAAGATCATCCACAAACCGGGCAAGCAGAACATCATGCCAGATGCACTTAGTCGAAGACCCGAGCTCCAGGCGATGTCCACAGTTTCATCCGACCTGAGAGGTAGAATTCAACGTGCCCAGGCACAGGATGTCCAAGTCCAAGACATACTTCAGGAGATGCAAACGGCCCAGGCCCCGAGTCGCTACACCCTACAAGAAGGCATCCTCCATCGCAAAGGAAAAATATGTGTCCCGAACGACTTAGAGCTACGCAAAGAGCTGTTGTGGGAGGCACATGATTGCAAAGTGGCTGGCCATGGAGGGCAAAACCGCATCTACGAGACGCTCCACAAACACTTTTATTGGCCCCGCATGAAGGCACAGGTTCAAGAATATGTGGAAACATGCCCGACGTGTCAGTTAGTCCGCCAAGATCGGGTGAAGCCCGCCGGCCTTCTGCAACCTCTCCCGATTCCGAACCGGCTGTGGGACATGATCAACATGGACTTCATAACCGAACTCCCACCGTCTTTAGGATTCAACACCATCTTCGTTGTGGTGGATTACTTCACAAAGCAAGCACACTTTATCCCGGCCAAACCACCGCTCACCGCCAAGGCCGTGGCTCATCTCTTGTTTACGCACATCGTGAAGTATCACGGATTACCTCTGGCCATCGTGTCAGACCGGGACGGACGCTTCCTAAGCCGACTGTGGACATAGCTTTTCCGCATCTTGGGGACACAACTTAGGTTCTCCTCAGCCTACCACCCACAAACCGATGGGCAAACAGAACGGGTCAACCAGACAATTGAAGATTATATCCAGAACTATGTCAGAACCGATCAAAAGGATTGGGCAAAGCACTTAGATATTCTGGAGTTTCACTACAACGCGTCCATCCACTCAAGCACGAAGATGACCCCATTTGAGTTGGCGATCGGCAAGGAGGTAATCACGCCCTTGGCTCTCACGCAAGACTCCACACTTGCAATAAACGACCCCGACTGCGGCGCCTTCTTGGATTAGTGGAAAACAAAGTTAGAAGAGGCAAAGTCCAGCTTGCAAAGAAGCAAAGAACACATGGCTCGCTACGCAAACAAGAAACAAAGGCCTGGCAAAGAATTTCAAGTCGGCAACCTCGTCCTCGTCAGTGCACGGAATATCACCCTACCAAAGAACATCACGCAGAAGTTCAACCATCGCTACTACGGACCATACAAAGTGGAGAAACGGATCAATGAAGTCACTTATAGCTTGGAGCTGCCCGACAACGTGCAATTTCACAATGCCTTTCATGTTAGCCTTCTCAAGCGGTTCAAACCCGACTCAAAGTACGGGCGCGAGATCCCGGTGTTGCACGACGGCAAGAACCAGTTCGAGGCAGAAGGTATTTTACGGGATCGGAACACCCGTGAAGGTCCCCAATTCCTCGTGAAATTCAAAGGCGGCCCCTTAGTTGATGCGGATTGGCTTCCGGCCAACACCTTTGGGCCCGACCATCCGTTAGTCCAAAAATATTACCGCCACTCTTAAGCCATTTTGGCTATAAGCCCCATGTAATGTTCCCCAAATTTTGTAAACACACCAACTTTTTGTAAGACCCGAACCCGCTTGTTGAGGACACCAAGCTCTTCAAGCTGGGGGAGGATGTCACAGCCCTGTATTTCTATCCAGCCCTTTTCAGTGCTTGGGGGGTATGCCCTATGGCACCTAATTGTGCGCAACTATGAGGGGTACTAGTACTCCTCATACCAAGCTCTCATTGCCTTCTTCAACACGAGTTGCTAATCGAATATAAACATGTTTTGGCAATCTTCTTGGTGTCCCTCTTGTTGGTTTATGCGTTTTGTGGGTTTGAACGTCTCAGATAAGGGGGGTCCCATGGGTACTATGCCCTTGTACAGTTGCAATTTCAAAGTTAAAGTCCGGGGGAGTAGGCCTCGGCCGAACCTCCAAATAAAAAAAAATATGGAATATGCTTTTCAATAAGCTTTAAAAACCATATAATCATGAATCTGAGGCATTATTCAATTATCACTCAAGGAATTCAAGGCTGTACACGTGGTGATGAAGGAGGTCCTCTACTTAGAGGAAGAATTCTTAGTTGGAGAAGGTGTGCTCTACATCTGGAGTTAGTTGTTTCAGTTAACCATTTGCATCAATTCCTTAGTTACTTTGAGTAACAAGACTATGTTTGTCCTACTTGTTCATTCACTAGTTTTTTCTTTAGGTTAATCAGAATAAGGGTTTACTGTAAAGCACTTCTAAAATATTCATACTCCCCATATTCTCTCTCTCTCTCACAAACACATACACTCTTCATACCTCTTAGGCACTTTGCTTTAGGTTAGTCAGAATTAGAGTTACTATAAAGCAGTTCTAATATATTCATACTCTCCATATTCTCTCTCTCTCTCTCTCTCTTTCACACACAAACTTACACACACACTCTTCATACCTCTTAGGCACTTTGCACACAAGCTCTTCTATCTAGTTCCTATTTTCACCTAGATGCAGATATTGTCAGTTTGTAACATATTCACACATAGTAATTTGACATTTGAATATGAGATATTGCAGGTGAACGTCCTAGCATATCGTATACTTTGAAAATCTTGTCTATTCTCACTCATCTTCTTTTTTAGTCTTAAGGAGTGTATGTTAAGGTTCATGTGTTGGAAGTACATGTTTTCATTTATGCAAGATTACTCAGCGATGGCTCACAAGTGCCATAGGAACAATGCAAAGATAGAGTAAGGACCTTGCCGAAGAAAAAGAATACTGAACTTAGACATCATCCAGAAGGTCTCAACCTCGGATAAATGTATCTGAGAAATCAACGAAGGTTGATGATGGATATGATACCTCATCTTATCTGCTGGAAGGATTATATGGCAACGACAAGCAAAAGGAGTATTGCAAAAAAATGTGAAGTTGCATGACAAACTTAATACAAACCTATAGAACTAGAGGATGTATGTATGTATATGTACATGTATACATATATGTATACATATACATATATCTATATATGTATATCTATATGTATATGTACATGTATATGCATATGTTGTTGGAAATAATGTCAAGATAAGTACAAAACTCTAAAACGCAGAAGCATATGATGAGTATTCTTTGGAATACTATACAAGAAAATACATGGGCATCGTGGTTTAAGTCAAACACCTCATAAAACAGAGCACCTCAGTTCAATATCTGGCGAAGGCAATGGTAGTAGCGCATTTGTGCGGAGAATTTGGATTAGTTGCTTTTTCGGTGCTCTTTCAAATAGTGCTAAATTTGGCAAAGATTTGTTATGCTAAAAATAGTGAGCATTTTGTGGCGATTGAGTAATATGGAATATGCTTTTCAATAAGCTCTAAAACTATATAATCACGACTCTGAGGCATTATTCAATTATCACTCAAGGAGTTCAAAGCTCTACGTGGTGATCAAGGAGGTCCTCTACTTAGAGGAAGAATTCTTACACGCTTGGAGAAGGTGTGCTCTACATCTGGATTTAGTCGTTTTAGCTAAGCAATAGCATCAGTTCCTTAGTTACTTTGAGTAACAAGTCTATTTTTGTCCTACTTGTTCATTCACTAGTTTTTTATTAAGGTTAATCAAAATTAGGGTTGTTGGCAGTGGTCAGGGCAGACAAGGACTTACAAGACAAGGAAACCAAAGAAGGGAGTCGAAGCAAGGAACAAGCAGGCAAAGTAAGAACTTTTTTGCAAGAGAAGTGATTCCATTGTCTCTCTCTCTTTGTCTTGCCTTGTGTGTGCGTGTGTGTATGTGTGTGCATGTTTGTGTGCTTCTCACTCACACACTTGTGCCATCACTTGATTGAGGTCTTCACACCATCCTCATGTCTTCCCGAATTGACATTAAAGGAGGTGCTACTCATCACTGAACTACACCAAATTTTGGCACCGTTGCCGGCAATCGATCTTTGAGGACGAGCGTGTGATGGTAAGACGTAGAGTTGAGACGTTGGAGTTATAGGTATTTTCTTCACTTTTATCTATTTTCTTGCGTTTTCTTCACCATCTTCATCACCATCATCATCATCACCATGTCCCACCTCCATCTCCATCATCGCGACTTTTTCAGTTTTTTGGTCATATCACCCTTCCCATACCATTTCCCCTCATTTCACTTGTGAGAGAGAGTGAGAGAGCGAGTGTGTGCTTGTGCTTTTGTGTGCTTTCTGAGATTTTTTGGAGGAACTGGCATCCCTAGCAACTGTACCAGCCTCAATAGGTAAACCTTTTGACTGTGCAGGTCCCAAGGCGTTCCCATCAATCACGATCGACAAACGATGACAGACACTTGCCAAAGGACATGTCAATCGCGATCAACACGTCGATCGCGATCGATAGAGTCAACCACTGTTTGACCATGATCGACAAAGCCTTCGCGTGCCACATGTCAATGAAGATCAACCCATCAATTGCGACTAACAGCCCGAGGGACCTGTCAATCGTGACTGACCCAGTCAACGATTGTTTGACCACGACTAACAGAAATTTTGGGCCACGTGTCAATCGTGATTGACCCATCAATTGTGACCGATAGCCACGAGAGACCTTTCAATTGCGACCGACATGTCGATCGCAACTGACACATCAATCGCAATTGACAGACCACTCGATCCCGATTGACGGGCAAATTCGGCATTTTTTAGGGCAAGAGATATTTGGACTATTTTTTGACTAATATTTGGGAAGCATTAAGGGTTATCAGAGCATTGTGAGGCTGCTATGCAAGTAATTCGAGAAATCCTGTTTGCTTGTTAGCCTGTTTTAACCCTGTTTTAGCCCTAGAACCATGAAATAGCATAACTTTCTCATACAAAATCCGTTTGCCGTGATTTTGGGGATTATTAGATATAGTATTTTGAAGTTGACCATACCCCAGGGGAAGAAAACTAAGGGGTCTTTAGGATTTTTTTCCATAAAGACCAAAGGACAATATGATCTCTGAATTGCATGAATGAACATGGTCTGTTGTGTCAATTGAATTTAAATCTTGAGCTAACTTTGGGACTATTGCATGTCCATTGAGAGCATCGAAGGGAATTCTAAGCAAGAGTAAGTGCAAGCTTGGGAACATGCTTCCTGGGCACACAAGGACAACCAAGGAGAGAAACTAAAGGTTGGAAATTCTCAACACCCTCTGTCAAATCCTAGCTTAGGCTAAGTACGGATAGAGGATTTGATCAATTAGGGTTATGTTAACCACGACCAAGTCCAAGAACTCTAATCACTCAAGTTCAAGTACAAAAAAATTACATTTGCGAAACAACCTAAGGGAAAAGAATTTAAATCAAGCGACCAAACTCAAGTACGATAAAACCTAAGTGTTCCTTGTGACGAAGATTGATTGGAGAAGAAGTGACATCCTAAGAAAATTAAAAAGAACAAGTGATTAATACAAATTGATATGCAACGAGGTTGTACTTGGGAAAATTGGGGCTATTCAATTAGGCATATGAACGTTAGATTAGGACGATACCTAGGGCAAGATAGATAGCGTCTTAGGTCTTCACAGGCTAGTGTCAATCATACTGCTAGGTCTTGGGTCCAGTAGTTGAGCCATTATTCGCACTACCCTAGCTCTGAAACTAGCGAGTCCGAGATGTCTCATGGTATAGAAAGACCCATAGGAAGTTCATGTGTGCCATACTTACAAAGCGTTGAAGGCCCTTACAAGATGCAACTTGAATACCTTAGGACCAACCAATTAGGTGCTTGCATCTATGAGGACGGTCTAAGAAGAGCCATAGTCCAAATTAAAAACCTTGACCAACCCATTGGACTTGAACATCTAGCAGTCAAGTTTGAAAATGGTGCATACCTGGACAAAGAAGGAACCATGTATGTGGTCACCACCTACCCAGATAGGACAGATGAATTTGGTAATGTGATCCCATAAATGGACATAGGTGACCTAGATCAAGGAAACATAGGTGGGGAGCCTAAAACACCTCGAATCAAATCAGTTCTTACTAGAATTATCACACCAGAGTGGATTCTCCAGGACAATAAGAGCATAGATGTGCTCTTGAACCGAGAGATCGATGAAGCCTTTTGGAGGTATAAGCCTGATCAATCGAATGAGGTAAGAATGATCACAATCTATGAGTTCAAAGATCTTGATAGCTCGGGCAAGGTGACGTATTTAGACAATACTTCAGAGAGGATCTTTGTGGTCACAGAACATGGTAGACAAGCCTACACTTGGAAGGATGAATTTATTTTTCCCCAACCAAGATCTAATGTCTCTTATGGCCACCAAGGAGTTGGAACATCCCAAGATCATGGGGCTTAGAGGGACAGAAGTAGAGACAGGCTAGAGGTAAGTTTTGCCAACCCCTTGGGAAGAGAAAGGATGAGAAGAGAGACGGATAGAGTGGAAACTGAGAGACCTAGAGCCCCAAGAAACCAAAGAACTGCTGATGATTTTCCTTTGCCAAGGCGTAGAGAATGCACTAGGAGCTTGAGGCCAACTCAGCTGGTTAAGTCCATGAAAAATTACTTCGATGGCATGGGAGACCCATATGATCATGTGGCCGAGTGAGTTTAGGCAAGTCTTGAGAGCTGAACAAGTTGAGGACCTATTCACGTAGTAGAATGCTTTTGGTCTAACCCTTAACAACACAACCCTTACATGGTTTCAACCACTACATGGGAGACAATTGGGAAACATAGAACAACTTCTAGAGGCCTTCATTACTGAATTCTCTAAGAGTGGAATATTGCATAATACTTCCTCACTGATTCATAGTTTCAAGCAGACCCCTCAAGAGACGGTTGGACTTGCAGGAAGAAGGTTTAGGCAATACCTAGAGAGATGCCCTGTTCCATAGTTATCCACACCAACAAAACAAGTGGATTTATTCTTAGATGGATTGTTGAGCACCAAGTTGAGATCATATGTGTACCTGAAGGACCCTAGGACCATAGAAGAATGCATATGCATGTATATAGACATAGAGGATAATCTAGGAGAGGAGTTGGAGCTTTCAAAAATTTACAAAGATTCAGATAGCTCTACCATCATCTCTTCTAGAAAATCCACGTCTATTGAGGAACTTGCAGAGAAGGTAGCTCAAAAATTAGGTGTCTCAAGCAAACATATACCCCGATTTACCCTAGTGAGACAATGCTACACATGTGGAGGAGACCATATGGTGAATGTATGTCCCATTATGGCTCAACCCGAGGTGAATCCCATTATACCACACCACACAAGACTGCCCCTATAACAAACAAATTGTGGGACACAATTACTCTCAACCATATCCACAACAAGGCAGGTACCAGAACTAGTATCCACCACAGCAATACGGTAGGCCCGAGCAACCCTATCAGCCACCCTATGAAGGGCAACAGAGACCTCAACCAGTTCTAGCACAACAATCCCCTACTCAAGCTAATGTGATTCTAGTAAAGTATGAAAATGTAGAAGAAAATCTAAATAGAGCCATAGTCCCAGTCACTCCATTGTTTTCAGAAGGTGACCCTAGTGATCAGAGTTTTGATTCTACACATATTGATAGCCCCCAGGCCTACTACATGCAGTCACCGGAGCATAGTGAGTCCTACTATTGTGAAGAACCAAGTGAACCTAGTTGGGATCTAGAGTATGCAAATATCATGTACACAAATCCCAACCCTAGACCTCAATCCAGGCAAGGAAGACCCCCATTCCCTAGAGGACCATGCTACAAATGTTAGGGAGATCACCTCATTCGAGATTGCCCCATGTCTACACCTAAACAACTTCAGTGAGTAACAATCCAAGGCTTTTGTCAAGATTGTAGAAAAGAGCATCTCTTAAGAGACTACCCAAAAAACCCTAACAACATGCCAAAAATCACTCTTATCAACGTTATTGGGCTAGTAGTAGACTCTACAGGGAGTGTAACTTCCACCTCACTAGTGCAAGTGGTCACCAGAGCTCACGCTTTGCAGAAGAACCAAGGTTTAGGCCCAGAAAAAAGTGCCAAAGTTAGTGAAACTGAGAGCATAACCAAGAAATGGATGAGAGCCTAGAAAGATATTCGTGAAAGGATGAAAAACAATAGTCCAAGAAGATGAGCAAATTAGAAGAGAGCATAAGAGAAATAAAGGCTAAAATTGTTGAACTCACCTCTCAAACAAACTCTCACATACCACCACCACCTTCATCCCTACCACCACCTCATTCACCACCTTCCAAACTTCGGCATACAACTCCACCACCCCCTAGAGTAGGATAAGTATTAGCTAACCCCACTCCTAAAGACATAAACATGATGCTTAAGGCATATCAGGCTAGAATCCAAGAAGGGCCAAATGTTACAGATCATGATAGATGCTACCCTAGAGGTGATCTAGAGATAGAGAGAGCCAAGCTTTGTGCTAAAATGGTAGCGTTGGCTCAAAGCATGTTTGAAGCCAGTCGCCTCTTCAACTACTCTTGCTCAACTAAGGCACAATTTCACTTTCATGGACTGTTCGAGAAGTTGGAGAGCATAATTGCAAGATCTGATAAGGAAGCCATATCCCAAGGAAGAGCCAAGGCAAGTGAAAGAATGAGCATTCCTCCCCAGGAAGCTTATGTGCGTGATTCCACTAAACCAGACACCTCTTCTTCTATGAATAGGTATTCACCAGAGTTCTTGCGAGAGATTCAAGAAGAGAAATGAGCTAAAGAAAGTGAAGTCCCTCCTCCCATTGAACTTGTGGATGATGCACATGATCAATTCCCACAAGATATTCCTTCCATTTATGAGGAGCAGGAGAGTACCCAACCTCATGAGAGATTATACTTTGAGTCTAACTCCTTATAGGAACTACCCCATTTTACAGGCCCATGGGAAGCAAAGTCTACTTGCATGAGAGCACCCACGATCATGGTAAGAAACAAAGACTCAGTCATACCTAGGAAGACAGAGGTCGTAAAGAACACTAAAGTGCAGTGCAATCTCACTTTAGAAGAGCTATTCAAAGTTAGGCCCGAACTATGGAAACATGTAGTCAATCAAGTGCGAGAAGTAGCAAAACCTCGTTCCCAGGTAGGTTCGCATAGAACGGTGCCAGAAATACCCTTGGACAAGATAGGAGACATGAGTGAAGGAGAAGAGGGAAACACGTATCTTCCCATTACCCATCAGGGGTACACTACCAAAGCAATTTTGGACTCGGGTGCAGGAGTTGCAATTGCTACCACTTCCCTACGGAAGCGATGGGGAAATCTAGCACTGAGGCCAATGAGAATGAAATTGCAGATGGCTGATGGTCACATTGAGAGACCCTTAGGACTGCTAGAAGGAATAACTCTCACTACATGCGGTGTGGAGTTTGAGCATACTTTTGCTATATGTGACTTTAGTAAAAATCAAGCCTATGAGATGATTCTAGGAAGACCATTCATGCGATAGTTGCAAGTGGTACAAGATTGGGGAACCAATTACTTGTACTTGCAACACTTAGGTGTTACAACCAAAGTCAATCGTACCCCCATCCAATGGAATCCCATCCATAGAGCCAAAGATGATACTGAGTCAGTGCATTCCATAGGATCAGGATCCTCATGGATGCATGAAGACACACACTTATGGATGTGTAAAGTAGCAATAGAAGAAGAGAAGAGAGAAAGAGCCAGAGAGATAGGTGCGAATGAAAACCATAGATCAGTTCAAGACCCAGCCTATGCACCTGTATTATTTCCTGACGAAGAGTTTGAACCTCATGGTTGGGTAGAAATTTTAGCAACAATGGATGTAGCCATCAATGAAGAACAATGGACACCCCACTCTGATGAGGATGGCTATGACATTTCAATCTTCTCCATAGAGCCAATCATGTGTGATTCAGTTTTAGAAGAATGCGAACCTAGTACAGATGCATTTGAGGATGCAAGTGACTCTGATCTAGAGTCAATTATTATGGACCCCCCTTTTGCATCAGATGAGGAATATTTTTACGAAGTAGAAGCTCACACTCAGAGACACACAAAAATTATGAATGAGGTGAGGTTAACCACACAAGTGACCACTAAGAACGAAGGCAAGAAGAGAGAAGTCAAACCCGAGGAGGAAGACTCTTTGTTTGAGGTCCCTAAAAACTTTCATAAATATGAAATAGATGATAGGAGAGTCGTGATAAGAATGCCTAAACGTGAGGCACAATCAGGGGAGGCCTATGATAACAAAGAAACCACTAAGAAAATAGTTGTAGCCATAGACGAAGGAGAAGAACGATGCACATACATAGGACATGACTTGACAGAAAAAGAAGAGCAAGAGTTGATAGCTTTGCTAAGAGAGTATAGAGATGTATTTGCTTGGAGCTATAAGGATTTGAAAGGTGTAGACCTTGACATATGCTCATACACTATTCCCATGACCTCAGATGCCAGACCCTCTAAACAAAAGACATACACATACAACGATAACTATGCTGCCAAGATAAAAGAAGAGATAGATCGCTTGGTTGAAGCTGGATTTATCTATGAAATTGAGCACACTGAATGGGTATCCCCCATTGTAGTGGTGCCCAAGAAGAATGGAAAATTACGTGTGTGTGTGTATCAACTTGAAGAAGGTTAATGCAACCACTATTCAAGATAACTATCCGCTTCCTATCATTGAACATCTCTTAGAAAGAGTAGCAGGCAAGGAAGTGTACAACTTCCTTGATGGATTTTATGGCTACAATCAAGTAGCCATAGCACCAGAAGATCAACATAAGACAACTTTTGCCACAGAGTGGGGCATATTTTCTTTTTGAATGATGCCATTTGGGCTTACCAATGCACCCGCTACCTTTCAGAGGCGGATGTGTCATGTATTTAAAGAACTTCTGAGGAAGAATTTAAAAGTCTATGTTGATGATCTCTGTGCTCATTCCAACATAAGACAGACACATATACCCTAACTCAGGCAAACCTTTGACAAATGTAGAGAATATCAAGTCTGCTTGAACCTAGAAAAATGTGTTTTCATGGTCAAGCAAGGCAAGATACTAGGACACATAGTGTCAAAGAATGGCATATCCACGGATGAGGAAAAAGTGAAAGCTATAGCAGAGCTACCTAGTCCAAAGAATGTCAAGGAAGTGCAAGCTTTCATGGGGCATTGTGGTTACTATCGACGTTTTATACACATGTATGCCATCATTGCAAAGCCTCTATACAGACTTTTGACTAACTTTGAGTGGACTGAAGAATGTGGAAACTCCTTCAATGAGCTTAAATGACAATTATGTCAGCACCAATTCTGACCACACCCGATTGGAATAAGCCCTTTCATGTTCACGTTGATGCATCCAATTATGCTATTGGATGTGTGCTAGCACAACCTACGGGCGAAGGTAATATGGGTCTTCCAATTGCCTATGCTAGTAGACAGTTGAATGCAGTTGAGCGGAACTATACGACCAGCGAACGAGAGGGATTAGGCATGGTATAAGCGGTTAAAACGTTTAGACACTATTTGCTTGCAAAAAAGTTTAAGTTTTTTTACTGATCATCAGGCACTGTTGTACCTGGTAAACAAGCCATGCAACAGAGGCAGATTAGTAAGATAGTTTCTCTTACTAATGGAATATGAATTTGAGGTGGTGGTGAGGAAAGACAAAACTCATTTGAGAGTAGACCATCTCTCTAGGCTCACATCTGGAGAGGCCTCACAAGGAGTATCAGATGACCTTCCTAATGCTTACTTGTTTTATTTTTAAGTCGTGCCATAGTGGGCCAAAACATTAGTTCCAGTATTGACATACGGACCCAAACACCCAATAATAAACACCCAAGATAGAAAGCTAGTAAAATCCTAGAAGTACCATATCATGGTAGTGAGTATGTACAAGCATACAGATCAGGGAATATTAGCTTGTTGTGTGGAAGAGGATGAGTACGCAAAATGGTTGCAATTAGCACATGTGGGTGCATTAGAGCAACACTACTCAAGGCAACGAACCCTACAGACACTAAGGAGACTCAGAGTGCATTGGCCGACTATGGAAGCAGATGTCCATAAGTTGTGTAAGGAATGCCCAGTCTGTCGTATTAGACCACCTGTGGAGCACGCTACTTTGTACCAAGTGTCTCTAGTACTAGATTGGAGTGAACTGTTAATAGCCTTCCTGAGGACGAAAACATTCCCCCAAGATATGACATTGGATAGGCAAAGAAGTTTAGAACAAGAAGCCCTAGATTACGCCCTCATTGAGGATAATCTATACAAGCATGGAAAAGATGGATATCTTAGATTATGTGTCCATGAAAGTGAATATCTTAAGATCTTGGAAACTGCTCACCAAGGTGTAGCAAGAGGACACTTTGGACGAGACCGGATGATTAAGGAAATCCTATTTGCAGGCTTGTGGTGGCCAACCCTTCATATGGATGCACATACCTACGTGAAGAGGTGTGATATTTGTCAGCGGATTCAGTATCCTAGACGCAAAGATGAGATGCCATTGAAACCTATGATGGGTGGTCGTGCATTCTCTAAGTGGGGAATAGACTGTCTCGGTCCTATTAATCCCCTAGCTAAGGGTTCACATGTTGAATATATCATTGTGGCCACATACTATCTAACCAAGTGGGTAGAAGTAAAAGCCACCATGAAGAATGATGTTCAAACGACAACTAAATTCTTATTTGAGAATGTGTTCACTAGATACAGGCTACCTATCGCGCTAGTAAGTGATAGAGGCACTCACTTCTTGAATGAAGTTATTGAAAATCTTCTCCAAGAGTTCTTCGTAGTATACAAGAAATCTGCCCCCTATCACCCACAAGCTAATGAACAAGCAGAAAGCACCAGTAAGATTCTGTGCAATGTGTTGACAAAATTGGTTAATAATAAACGCTCTGATTGGGACAAAGAGCTACACTATGGTGTCTGGGCATACTGAGTGGCCTATAAAACGGTACTCCAAGCCACACCCTTTTAAATGGTATTCCGCCAAAATGTAGTGCTACCTTTGGACTTTTTGATACCTACATTGAAAGTAGCACAAGAGCATGATTGGACATGCCATGAACTCTCCTCTAGAATCTTTGACCTTGAACAAATAGGTGAAACAAGATTAAGGGTTGCAGCTGGAATTTATGCAGCCAAGAAGAGACAAAAAGCATATTTTGACGCAGATGTGAAGGATAAGGGCTTGAAGGCAGGAGACCTAGTCCTAGTCTACACTTTGAAGCAACATGCATGGAAATTAGAGAAGAGAGGCTATGGACCCATGATTATCAATAGGCTCTCCACAAGTGGAGTAGTTCAATTAGCCTTTCTAGAAGGCAACATCCTACCAAGTTAATTAGTGGATGCAGAGTCCAACTATATCAAGAACCCCTCACGGAGGAGACATTAAATTGACTCAATATTGAAAAGAAATGTAAAAATATGAAAAGTAAATTCGATAAGAAGCACAGGCAGAAGCCTTGGAACACATCGGAAGGATGAAATTGAGAAGAGAGGGTAGAGTTCAGCCTAGGACAGAGGCCTATGCAGATCCAAGATATCATATGGCTATGTGTGAAGTCCCTGGTGTAAGTTCCCATATAATAATTGATCGACATCCTTTTGTGACCTTAGAGGTAGGACAAGGTAATAGTGCAAGGATTGTACGGGCCTTGATTGACTCAGGTGCAACCAATAGTGCGGTTAGACTTTCTTATTGTCAAGAGTTGAAATTAAATGTCAATCCTATAGAGGCATACCTTATAGGATTGGGAGGTGTGGAAACCCCTTGCATGGGGGAGGTGGAACTTCCTCTCTACATTCAAGATGCTCTCATGACAATTAAAGTGCTAGTGTGTGAAGATGAGGACCTCAGTGAGCCTCTTGTCTTGGGTCAAGACTGGATCTATGATCATGCAGCCAACCTAAACCTAAGAAGTGGACTTCTTCAGGTCTGGGTAAATCAGAACTGCATTACACTTGAGTTAGAAAATGAAGCACTCAAGGAACTAGGAAAGGCACAAACTCCTAGTCCTTCCAGGAGTACACATGAAGATGACGATGCTATTCTTGTCCAAAACTATGTGATGGAGAGGGATGATTTTCTCAACAAAAAAGTCAAGGATACGATGGAACTCCCTTCTTTTCCAAAGGCCATAGGGATGCAGCAACCAAAGGCGGATCAAATGCAGAAGAAGCAGATGATCTATGCTCGAAGCCAAAAGAAAGTACAAAGCACGGTGTCTCAACCACCAAAACAAGTGTGGGTGCAGAAAGGCGACCAACCTATTGCAGTCCAGTCACATCCACTGGCTCAACTTCATATTAATGAGCAACGACAGGACACTAATAAGAAGTCTTTCAAAAAGTCTTCTACTAAAGTGAATTCTATCTACGTACCCAAGAAGTTGATGAAGGTTGACCCACAATCAAGAAAAATTTGGGTGCCTAAGGCTTGCTTGCAGGCTCAAATGGCCACACAGAGACCACACCATGTACAACATGGTTCACTCACTCGCACAGCTGATACGCACTCTTATTCGACATGCACAAACACATATTCGCCCATGAGCACGAGCATAATCACTTGTAAATGGGTTCCTAAAAAGCCTCATTTCCAAGCACACACTCTTATAAAGCCCTCCAGAGTCTCCATAAAGACAAAAACGAAAGCCATCCACTGTGTTTGGAAGCCCAAAGCTTGTAATAAACCCCCCGACCCCCATTTGTAAATTCATCTCCACCTATTAATTGCATCATCCTTACACGACATCTTTCCATTTAGCTCATAGGACTATTCATTCACTAACTACACACACAATCACCGAGCACTCACTAACCTACTAACCTATCACTAATTTCATGTTAATGTTGTAACGAGGACAAAAATTGTTCTATCTTGTCCATATCTGGTGAAGCCAAACACTAGGAGTATATAAACAGGCCTTCTACAGAGGCAAAGAAGCTACATATACATACATAATAAAGGGAAGACTAACGAGAGATACACAAAGTGAGGCACATATAGACAGACATAGATTATACATGCAAGGAACATGCCAATGGAAAGGAGATAGGCATAGAGCTACAATCACAGATGTACTCTAAAGGAGACATTATAGGGGTGCAAGGGAAGTATGTGTGAGGCTATAAGAGGAGTGGAGGAACAAGGAGAACTATACACATTAGAAAGAGTGCAAGATACTATTGATAGGACATGTTCTTGCATGATTGGCACTAAGGCACACACAAACACATTCATGTAGATCTAGAAGCTATAAGCAACGGAGATAGAGGATGAAAAAATGGACGTAGAAGGAGTTATGGAGCAGAGTTAGAGGATAAAGGAAGTACTACAAGAGATAGATAGGGCAGGGAAGCTTAGAGAGATGGTGATGTGCAACATACTAGACAACACCAATTTAGGGTGGACAAGGATTAGAGAAGATGAGAAGGAAAACCCTAGTAGCAAGAGGTAATTAGTTCTCATTGAGATGTCCAAAATCTAGCTTCGACACCTGTGCTCGAGGAGCAATACTAGAAGAGTATCGAGTAGCAACATCGGGTAGAAGACAGGAACCACTAGACTCAGATCTTTACGGTGGGAGCTTCTGTGTTTGGAACCTCTTGAAGGCCTACATGTAGAGTACCAATCCATCAACATGGAATAGCAAGAGGTTGGGGAATCGTCAAGGTGGTGACTCTTGTAGTGGGGAAGGTTAGAGGCAACTAGTAGTGAACAAGAGAAGGAAGCTTTAGTAGCCTTCCACTTTCACCTCATGGACTCAGACACAGAGAAGGGTTTCTTTCATCCTTTTAGCCTATAGTGGTGCTTGTGGTGGTGGAAAGGACACTAAGGTACAAAAGGTGAGAGTATTTGGGACACCACACCTAGCTTTGATAAAAACACCCGTATCACTTTACGGCCATTAAGTGTAGCATTTTTATTAATTTACAAGTTAGCTTGGGTTTAGCAAATGGTGAGTTTTTGTATATGCATGCTTCCAAGCAAAAGGTCCACCTTGATCCAAAACTGTGTAATGAATTGGAAGATTTATGTGATTTTAATTCTCTTTCATAGAACTTAATATAGAAGATTTTTGTTTGGTACAGACTATCTTTTTTGACTTTGCTATTTTAATTACTTCTTATGGTTTTGTGCGAGTTCAATTGAGCTGTCAAATATGTTTTGAAGTAATTCACCTGTTTGGCGTTGTAAGTGAAAACGATCGAAATAGTCCGGAGTCATGGTCATCGTGCTACCACCCTCGTCTCCTCATACAGAGTTGATCGAACTAGACCCATCGACACTCTACAATTTTTGGCATGCCCATGGGACCAGGGCTCGATAGCATGGATGATTGAGGTGTTGGTGCAAGTCAACCACCAATTGATGTTTTGGATAAAGACTTGAAGTCAAAAGATGAAGAAAAGATCAACAATTGAAGATTGAAGATAGAGTATGTTCAGGAAATGAAGACTTGTATACATATGTACATTAATTTGTAGTTAGCTCACATATACCTCTTGTATGGTCATGAGCTTGTACATATATGCCTATATATACAAGTAAAAAGTCCAAGCAAGTATGAGAGAGTATGAGATGAGAAGAATTAGAAGTTGTAATAGTCATTAGACACTTTAGAAGTGAGGAATATCTCTCTCATCATTCAGATGTAAAATGTTTTCAGAGAAGAAGAAAAATTGCACCCGATCTTTTGTTGAGTACTCCTTCTGTGTTTAATCTTTTGTGAAATGCTTTCGTACAAGTCTAATTCTATAGTTGATTGAACTCTATATAAGTTTTCATATCCTAATTATGATCAGGCTGAGAGAATTGAGAGTAGGAACATTTACATGTGTAAATGTGAAGAAGTGAAGTTGTAACACACGCAAAATTCGATGCTAATGTTTTGGTCAGCTCTCCTTCCACAGCGTAAAGTTTTGAGCACGTAAGAACTCATTCTTTAAGTTGGAAGGTAACTTATGGCTAAAAGCATTCGAATAAACGGGTTGTACTTTGGGAGAACCATGCTTTAGAAGTTGTAGGTGTCAAAGTTGACTATACTAGAGAATAGTTTCAGACATAGGTGAACTCTTTGAATCATTTCTCAAGATGTACTAAGTCTTTTGAGAACATTTAACTTGGAGAAGGTGCAAAATCTTTAGCGGACACCTTGTGCAATTTTTTATAAAAAACCTTACACATTTGATCAGTCAATGAGTGTGTTATATGCAACAAACATTTTTGAGTAGTGATTGTCTTCATAGTTAGTGTAAATTTTGATAGTTTGATAGTGATCTTCCAAAATGGATCAAGGTTTTGCATTATTCTTGATATAGAAGTGCTCTAACATCAAGGATAAATTGTTATTTTGGAGATTAACACTCTCCATTAGTGGTATCAGAGCAAGAATCATCAAAATAGAAGAAAGGAGGACCCCGGCTGCTGCAATCATACATAAATCAACATCTGAAGGTTTAAAAGGTGAAAGCTTAAAAAGAAATCTTGAGAAGGAAGCCTAAAGCTATCAAGAAGATTAAAAAGAAGTTCATTCAAAGTAAAGGTACACTTATTCCTCATAAAGCTTGAAGAATTTAATACACAGGTGAAGAAAGGATGGGAGATTCTCTTCAGATAGAGAAACTGGATAAAGAAAACTATCCAGCTTGGTCAATGATGATGGAAGCTCATATCATGAGAAAAGAACTAATAGGTTACATCAAAGGTGAAGAAGAAAACACACAATTCAGAGATGCTAGTGTTCCAACTAGGGATGAACTCTCAGATTTGAAGACTTGGATAAAGAGAGATGCTCAAGCAGGGAGCATTATCTACATGGGAGTCAATGACTACTTGCTACCTCTTATTAGAGGTCTTGAAAGTGCAAGTCATATATGGAATGCTTTGGAGGAGCATTTTCAAAACACTACAAATTCAAGGAAGGCATTTGTGTGGGCAGAGTTTACCACATTCAACAAGAAGGCCTCTCAATCCATTTCTGATTATGTAACAAGGATGGACATTGGAGATGCATTAGGAGCAGTTGATGAAGATATTGAGGAGGCTAAATTGGTAAGGAAAATCCTCATAGGTTTGAGAGGAGATGAGAAATGGAAGCCATTCTTTTTGTCTACTGAATTGTCACTAGATCATTTCACTCCTGATTTAAATCAGTTGCTAGGAAACATGCTAATTTTTGAGCAGGATGTCAAAGGTGATGGTGATAAGAGTGCAAGTCAAGCAATGTATTCAAAGGATAAGAAGAAGAATAGCAAAGGCAAGCAACAAGTAAATGAAGAAGAAGGAACAACTAGCCAAGACAACTTCCTAAGAGGAAGATGAAGTGGCAAAGGTAGAGGAAGAGGTAGAAGCAATAAAGATGGAGCCAATGTTTGCTGGATTTGTGGTAAAACAAACCATTTAGCTCATGATTGTTGGCATAATAATCAAAATAATGGAGGATATAATCAGAATTTTAATTCAAGAGGAAGAGGTGGTAGAAACCAAAGAGGTACTTTTAGAGGTAGAGGTAGTAAAGGTTACTTTGGAAGAAATGCAGGAAGATGATTCCAAAGTCAATCCTACAATAATACCTACTACAATTATGCTTCAGATCAGAAGGAGGATTCAACCTTGATTATGAATGCAACTTGTGAAAGGAAAAGTGAAGAACAAAGAGTCTTCTACATTGACTCAGGGTGTAGCAATCACCTGAGTGGTAATATAACTTTGATGATTGATTTGGAGAATAAGGTAACTAATCATGTAGTTAAACCAGGTGATAATACAAATCACAATGAGAAGTTAATTGGATTAGTGAAGGCAAAGGATGGAAGTACTCTTCTGAGTAAGGTCTTGTATGTTCCTACAATTCCAAAGAATCTGATAAGCGTAGGGCAAATGGTTGAAAACATTTATGAAGTGAGATTCACTAATGATGGAGTTTTCGTGGAAGACCCTAGCAATGGGCATAAACAGGTTGTTTCAGGGAAGAAAGAAGGAAGACTGTTCACATTGAAGATTGAAGGTAATGTTGGTCATGCCTTGTTTATTTATGGAGGACATAAGATCTTTGAGTTGGATCTTTGGCATAAAAGACTTGGACATTTTAATGAAAGAGGTATTAAGGATATGGTTAACAATGGTTCAGTGCTTGGATCGCCTAATGTTGCAGGTCAACATATGACATACAGATGTGAGGCATGTCAATTAGGTAAGGCTCATCAACAATCATATTCTAAGCATGGATTCATGTATTTAGAAAAGCTTGAGTTAGTACACACAAATGTGTGGGGACCATCAAAAGATTTCAGTATTAATGGTTCAAGATATTATGTGATTTATGTTGATGATGCTACCAGGTGGATAACTATATATGTGATCAAAGATAAATCAAAGGTATTCAATACATTCAAACATTATCATGTGTATGCAGAAAGAATCACAAGTCAAAAGCTCAAGAGACTAAGGTCAGATGGAGGGGGAGAGTATTTCTTTAATGAGTTCAGTGATTACTTATGGAATGCAGGTATAAAAACGGAAGTTACTTGCAAGTAATCTCCTAAAAAAAGTGGTGTAGCACAAAGGAGAAATAGAACTCTTGTTGAGTTTGCAAGATCAATGATGAAGGAGAAAAATTATCCAAATTATTTGTGGCCTGAGGTTGTAAATACAGCTACATACTTGGTTAACAGATTACCATGTAAAGCTTTGCAAGGTATGACACCATATGAAGCTTGGTGGGGTAGTGAGACAGACCTAACTTAAATCATTGCAAAGTATTTGGATGTTTGGCTTATGCATATGTGCCACCTCAGTTGAGGCATAAATTGGAACCTAAAGCTGAAAAGTATGTGTTCATTGGATATGATGATAAGAAGATGGGATATAGGTTGTGGAGTCCATCCACAAAGCAATTCCTTGTATCAAAGGATGTTACATTTGATGAGCACGGTACTTGGTATGCAGGTACAATCAATAATCATGCAGGTGATGAAGAAGTTTTGAATCAGAAGAAAGGAAAATCAAAGGTTTAGATATTTGATGAAGAAGAAAACAATGAAGTACAAGTTGAAGTTGAAGAAGTGCCAAAGCTTGATACAGAATGTGATGAACCAGAAACTGTGAAAAGAAATATGTATATACCAATGAGAAGGTATGTCTAATCTAAAAGCATTAATTTGCATATAATAATGTGGTGCAAGTTTAACGTTAGGATGTTGTGAAATATTTTTCAAACAGATTTTAATTATTCGTAAGCATACAAAGTCATTTATGTTGTGAAATATTTTTCAAATGACTTTTAATTATTCGTAACCATACAATCATTTTCATTAAAATGTTTTGCTAATCATTTCGTATTAGCATTATGCATGCAACGTTCTTGAATCTTTTTTTATGTGCTCATGCACCTCATGAAGTGTAGAAATATAATCTTGTGCAAAAGAAGTAGCCATAGGGATATCAGTTTGAGTGATAGGCATGGGAGTGGGAAGCTTTTTACCATAAACAATTTCATATGATGCACATGGAGCAGTGGTATGTGTTTTGTTATTATATGCAATTTGTAGTAAAGGAATTTTCTCATCTCAATTTCTTGGATTATCTAAAGAATAACAATGTAGTAAATCTAAAATAGTACTATTTGTAGCTTCACTTTCCCATTACTTTCAAGATAAAATGCGAATCAAAAGTCCATTTTGGAAATTAAGTTTTGAAATAATGCAACCCAAAAGTGATTACAAAAATGAACATCTCGATCTGATTGAATAACTTTTGGAAAGCCATGATGCGTAAAAATACATTTAATATAGACTTTGCATCTTGAGGTGCAGATGAAGTTTTTTTATAAGGAATCAAAATTTATTGGTTACTTAACCTATCAACAATTTTCCAGATCATGTCATTATGAGATGAAGTTGTAGGAAGACCACTATTAAAATCCATAGAAATTTAATTCCATGGTCAATTAGGTATGAGAAGTGGCATCAATAATCTAAATGCTTGACCATGATATAGTTTCACATAAGACACAATGCAAGAGGAAATATGCTGTGCAATATCATTTTCCTGATTTGGCCAAAAGAGGAATTCTTTACATGTAGAAATAGTACTTTATATGCCCCTATGATCCAAATATAGTGGTTCATGCATCTCTTTCATAAAACCTTCTTTAAAACTTTCTATGATGCATTCCTTGTGTTGGAAATACAAGAATCCATTATGAAAAGTGTACTAATCCTCATTAGATGGTGTAAAATTAGTGAAAGCATTCCATCTTTTTAAGAATACAATTAATGAGATTGAAACAATAGTTGTTTGTGGGGATGGGAAGTGACTAAGGGCATTAGCTACAACATTAGATTTTTTTGGTTGATATTGCATTATAGGTTGGAAATTTTGGATGAATGAATCTCATTTAATGTGTAATCTGGAAATCGGGTTCATTTAATAAGTGCTTAATAGCCTATTGATCTATTTTGATTAGAGCTTTAGAGCCCATAAAGTATCTAACTTATGCACATAAGTAAAAAAGTGTGCATATGATCCTAAAACTTTCTAAAGTGAAACCATTATTATGGAAGGAGAAGTAACTAAATAAATAAATATAAGTGAAATGTGTAAACAAGAAAAAACGAGTTTAAAACCATCAACAAAGGTATAAAATCGGGGAAAATAAAACAAAGAGCGAGGCATCATATTGTGAGTGAAGGAAGGGATGTAGGTGAACTTGTAGTTCCGTAGGATTTTATCACGTTTGTCATGCAAGTTCACATAAATACATACATGGATGCAAACATACATATATACATAAATGCATACATACATACATACCTACATACATACATATATACACACATAAATATACATATACACGCATATAAAGACATACACATACATATATACATGTACATATATGTATACATATACATATGCATATATATATATATATATATATATATATATATATATATATATATATATATATATATATATATATATATATATATATATATATATATATACACACACACACATATACATATCTATACATATGCATATACATATACCTATAGATATATGTATACATATACATATGTATATACATTTACATATGAATATACATATACATATACATATGTTGGAAATGGGGTGGGCCTCAATAACAATAAATCACATGTATGCAGGATCTTCCAACACATGAACCTTAACATACACTCCTTAAGACTCAAAGAGAATATGAGTGAGAGATAGAGAGAATTTTGGAAGTGTACGATAAGCTAGGACACTCACCTATAGTATCTCATATTCAAATGTCAAATTACAATGTGCGAATACCACACAAACTGACAATATCTGAATCTAGGTAAATATAGGAACTAGATACAAGAGATTTGTGGAAGTGCCTAAGAGGTATGAAGAATGTGTGTGTGTGTGTGAGAGAGAGAGAGAGAGCGAGAATATGGAGAGTATGAATATTTTAGAGCTCCCTTACAGTAAACCCTAATTCTGATTAACCTAAATCAAAAACTAGTGAATGAACAAGTAGTACAAAAATAGACTTGTTACTCAAAGTAACTAAGGAATTGATGCTCATGGTTAGCTGAAACGACTAACTCTAGATGTAGAGCACACCTTCTCCAAGCATGTAAGAATTCTTCCTCTAAGTAGAGGACCTCCTTGATCAGGCTTTTTATTTTATTTTTCACAAATCGGCCTATACCGAAATTGGGTGCGACTCCTGGACTTGTCCACCCGGCCAAGTTTATTCCACTTGTCTGCCAACCCGACATAGCGCGCGACAAAACTATATCAGCCCTACATGAAATCGACATCAGCTCGTGGCTCTGATCACCCAACTAGAGTAACTCCACCTGCCTATCGACCCATGCAAGCGCATGACAACATAAAGGTTAGGCCTATGATGAAACTAGCGTCAACTCATGGCCTTGATCACCCGACCAAGGTTGTTCCACCCGCCTACTAGCCCAACATAGCGCACCAACAACAAACACATACATATAAGCTAATTGGGTATAAAGTTTTATTTATTCTTTAATTCATTTAGAGGTCAGATCTTATAAGAAGTAAATAGCAAGATACAAAATACCATTTACTAATGAATAAAATTTTTAGCATATACATGTATTCATAATAAGGCTACCTTTTCTTCTACAAGCTTTCAATTCCAAAATTTCTATTTAACTTTCTGATTCAGTTCATATAAATACAAGTTTTATATGCTTCACTCATAAATATATCAGATATTTCTACATCTTAAATTCTACTTGAGTTTTTTTAAATAATTTTGAACATATCCTTTTAACCCATGCAGTAATGCCATGCATATACACAAAAAATCAAAGAATGTTTAATCAAAACTGTTTCACCTGATTTTAAGTAAATATTTTAATCATCATCATCATCTTCATCAGCATCATCTTCAACATCAATCTCATCAATTTCATATTCTTCATTATTTCTCTTCTTAAATAGTTAAACTCTTTTTCCTGCAATCAAATTCTCCAATAAAGCACCATCAAATTCTCTAAGTTTAAATGTACCATTATCAAATACAGTTACAACTACATATGGACCAAACCATCTTTTTATTAACTTTTTCCTAGCATCATACTGCGTATCAAAAGTACTATCATAAACTAATACCCAATCATCTACTTCTTTAATACGAGGCCTAAGTCTATGTTTTTTATTGAAATAGATTTTATTTTTAAGTCGTGATTCTCTAACTTTCTGAACAGCTTCTTTAATCATTTTATTACCTATATTTAACTGCATAATCCTAACAGAAATCAGATCTTCACGAGTCATCTCATTATTCCACGGAAGTGTCATCCATGAAATAATCTGGGTCTAGATAGGAAAAATCGGCTTCTGATAGTACATTAGTTATGCAGGCATAAATCCTATAGATCTAGTATACGTCATCGTGTCTGCCCATAGTGCAAAAGGAAGGAATCTAGGCCACTCTTTTGTATCACTATTATAGGTATTATAGGCCTTAGAAATTGCCTTCACAATAGAGGGATGACCTCAATCTTACCATTAGACTTTGGATTATAAGCAGTAGTGAGAGAGACGAATCCCATGCTGGTCAAAGAATTCTCTAGCCTCTCTAGCATCTAGCTCACCCCTATCTGCTACTATCTTTTCTACATAGCCAAATCTACTAGTAACTTCTTTTAACAAAAATTTACATATGTTATAAGTAGTTTTAGTACGAAGAGCTCTACCCTCTACATGATTAGTCAAGTCTTCCCTAGCTAAAACTATATATCTCATCTTATCTAAACCTTTAGGCATGGTCACTAAATCAACTACCCACTTGTAATGAATACAAGGAGGATAGGTAGGGTGCAAAGGTTCTCTATGTCTAACATACGAATGTACCTGACAAGTAGTACAACAAAGTCACATATATTCACATACATTCCCGACCATCAATAAGCTTCTCTAATTTTATCATACGTTGCATAGAAGCCTTTATGTCCTGCCCAAAGAGTTTCATGCATAACTATCATAACTCTATTTTTGAAGATTTTTATTTCCTAAAACTCGCTGCGGATATCTAATTTTCCCTTTTGCATGACGCCAAATAAAACTATCTTTTAGAAAGAAATTAAATGCACGTTTCCTAATGTCTCTAAATCTATTAGCTGACGAAACATGTAACTGCTTCAAAGTGCTAAGATAATATCCTATATCATACCAATTTCCCTCAAACTCATTTTCATTGAATTTTTCATACACATAAACATCATAAATATAATTAATCACATCTAATTCAGTTTCAGTCATGTCATCATCTTCAAACTTAGCCCTAGAAAGCATATCTACAGCAGAGTTAGTTTTTCCAGAAATGTGATTTAAAACAGGATTAATAAACTTAATATAAGATATCCACCTTAACATAGCTATATCTGGAGAAGAACAATTAGTAATCATTCCTATTAATGGTAAACAATCTGTTTCTATTATTACATTAAATACTCTTTATCAGTCTTTAACGCAGTAACTAAACCCCATAATTCACGTTTTATTTGAGGATAATTTTTTTGAGTTTCATAAAAAAATTTAGCTCCGAATCTAATAGCGGATCTATTTCCCTCACAATCATCTTGTCCTATTACCCATCTTATTCCTATGGGACTAGTATCTACATTTAAAATAATCGGTTTGTTATTTGAATAATTTACACGTTTTAAAACAGGTGCATTAGAAAGTAAACTTTTTAATTTCTTCATTGCTTTAACATGAGTTTCAGTCCATTTAAATTTTCTATTTTTCCTAAGTAAATCATACAACGGATTAGCTACATGGGCATATTGCAGAATCCAAATAGCATAAAATACACATGCTCCTAAGAAACGCCTAACCTCACTAATATTCTTACAAGTTTCGGATAATTTATTTATAGCATCTACTTTTTGAGGATAAGGCCTACGACCATAGTAACCACATAAATGTCTACAATTAAAACTTCATTAACTCCAAAAACTGATTTCTCTATGGAAAAAGTTAATCCTACTTCTTCAAATCATTTAAGAATTTTCTCATAATCTAAAATATGATTAGATACAAACTTCCTACATCCTAAAGAATCTAATGTTTTATCTTTTTCTTTTTCTTCATAGCCTTAATTGGAATATCATCTATAAACGGCATGGTCACATTACGAATAAAATCATGAAGAACCATATTCATCGCGTTCATCATATGTGCTACGGAATTTGTAGCTCCTTGGGGAAGAGTATACATATGAAGTAATCCTAAAGGAGTCTTCATCGTAGTAATATCTCTACTCTCAGTAGCAAGCTAGAACTGGTCATATCCTGAATATAAGTCATCCATAGAATAGATAGAATGCCCAGCAAAAGCTTCGGCAAATTCTCCTACAATAGGGCCGGTTCCCACGTCCCTAAAATTGTAACTTTATTTACGGGTTGTAAGTCTTGGATAAATGTAAGCTTTCCATTTAAACCATGTATTAGAATAAGGTACGGAGGAAGGTTCTAAAATTTTCATATGCATCTTCTCCTTAAATAGTTTCATTAGCTGAGGTAAATGAGCCTTTGGAACTTGTATAGGGCGAAGATTCGAAGGTATATGGGCTACAGTAAATATGATCATAGGAGATACTATTCTAGGGTCAACACATCCTATTTCATGCAGATAAAGAGAAAAATCTATTCCATGTTTTCTAATCATTTCACGAAACAATTCACATTCAGTAGGCAGTAAAAAAGAATCTTCATTTCCTATTTTTATCAATTGAATAGTTTCATCAGTAAATTTATGTCCTATTTTTGAAATATCACGTAAGATGGGATCATTAGCTACTTGTTTTATTTTTTGGTCACTCTCTTCAGGTAAAGCTTGAGCTACAGGTTTCACTTTTTTATCTATTGTTTTATACTTTGTATTAATTTTAGCTTCATGAAAATCAGAAAAAATTTTAAAATTAAATCATATTCATTTAATGAGTTTAAAAGAATAACATGTAATACTTTTTCATCATGAAAGGTTTCATTAATTTCTTCAAATAAAGTAGAGAAAAAAGAAGTTTCAATTACATTTTCAATATTTTTATTTTTAGACATTAATCCTTTATCTTTAAAATATTTTTCATGTTTTTTCATTGTTTTTCTAGGAATATCTTTACTAGTTAAAATTTGTAATTTTGAAGATGAAAAATAACCAGAAAAATTTTCTATTTTATGTACACTTTTCTGCGAGATTTCAAACCAGTTACCACTGTTGTCCCGCTCAACAATGGTCTCTAGTAAAACTTTTGATCAAAGTATGTTCCAGAATCACTAAGAGGTAGATGACTCTTGTGTATTTTCTCTTGTGATCTGATAGGTGTTTTCCTAATTTGTTCTCTATTTCTAATATGGTTTGGGTTAACAGTCATTACTTGTAAGGATTGTAAGTCATCTTTTTATCTAAATCTTGCATACGCAAAGCCATCTTCCATTATTTTTGTTTCCATAGGAGTTTCACAGATAAAAGGTTGTCCTAAGATGATTTCATAAGAACAATTATCTTGTATGAAAAAGTGAAATGTTTCACTTATCCCACTTATTGAAATTGGAATTTTGGTACATGCTCCTAAAAGTGCACCACATCCATTGTCTGCTGTTCTCATAATCCACCCATGTTTTTTATCTATAGGCCATCTAAATTTATCATATAATTCTTTTGATATTACGTTTATTTCCGAACCTGAATCTAAAACCTAAAGCTGTACAAGAATTTTTCCTATCTCCTAAATTTACTTTAATCTCTGGTGTTCCCTTGGCCCAAAAACTCTTTTTTTAATTGCTTTCAGATTTTTCTTGTATATTATATGGAAGTATAGGTCCTAAAAAAATTTTATTAACGTATCCTTCACTTTCTTCCTCATCATCAGAGTCAGAAGAAAAGGAATCTTTAGAAATATGAATGACATTTCAGTATCAGTATTTAATGGAAATCTTTTTCTTTTAATCATTTTAATAAAGTTATCTTTAAATTCTAATTTAGCTATAGTAAATAATTGTTCAAGTGACATATTCACTTGACTTTTTAAAAGAATATCATACAATGTTTCCTTTGTGTCAATCTACATTGTCATGCATTTCAGTATCAGTATTTAATGGAAATCTTTTTCTTTAAATCATTTTAATAAAGTTATCTTTAAATTCTAATTTAGCTATAGTAAATAATTGTTTAAGTGACATAGTCATTTGACTTTTTAAAAGAATATCATATAGTGATTCCTTTGTGTCAATTTTTTGTTCAAGTTCTAAAGTTAAAATAGCTTTTGGAATTCTTTTGGGTTTCTTGGTTTTTCCCTCATTTTTATCTATTTCTTCATTAGTCTTTGAATTTCACTAGGTTTGTTTGATGTTTCAGGTTGTTTGCCCTCCCTTATATCTCTTCTTTTCTGCTCATTTGAATCTAAATTTGTATTTACATAAAATTAAACATTTTTAGGTTCTTTTCTCAATTGTTTTCTAGTTACTCTTTGATTTGTTTGATCTAAATCTTGAGTTTCATCCCTTTTTCTCTTTTCTTCCACATTTGCAATATGTGAGAAGATAGGGAAATTATCTATAGGTGAGTTCCATGCAATTTTGTTTATTATATCATCTCTAGCTTTTATCAAGTTTCTATTGAATAAGTTTTGGTTTCATTTGATGTTTCATCATCTAGATCACTTTCATCACATTCTAATCTAACCCCAGATGAGCTTCTTTGTGCTTTAGATATATTTTCATATAGTTTTTGCATTCCACCTTTTCCCCAATTTACAGCTAGAGGGAGGTGGGTGGGGTAGTCACATAGTTTTTTATCAATATCAATAACTAGTTTTCTTTCTTTTGCTTCTTTTAGTGATACACAGACATAAGACATATGTTCAGTGGAGTCACACCAAACAGATCGTTAGGTGGGTGCGCCTCTTCGTTCATTATTCAGGGCTACATATTGATTCATTATAGGTGCTATAGGTATAGGATTCATTTGTGGGGCATGAGTAAACTGAGGACTTAGAATTGTTCTATCTTGACTAGTTAAGGAATCAACTGTGTTTTGAAGTGTTGCCACTTCCTTAGATATGTTCGTATGCATCTGCATCATATTATCTAGTTTATTAAATAGTATTTCAAAATGTAACTCACCATTAGGGGAAAAAATGAACCCTGAATGGGCCTTTTAGATTAAGGAGTGTTTAGTGATGGACCAATCAGAAGAGGGTGGTGGCCACAATTCATGCCCTATAAAATACTATGCTGAAGGGGGAAGAGGGGACATATTTCTCCCTTATTTAATGAGCTACCTCTAGAGAGAGAAGGAATCTCGTAACTCAGTTGGGCCCAAAAATTCAAAATTTTTAAAAAGTTAAAAAACTCATCATAACACCTGAAAATGGACCCCCCATTACTTTTTAGGGTCAAAAGTACTCTTTGTGACCCCAAATTCAAAATCCGTGCATGTTTTGAGCTCAAAAAAATGGGTTTTTTCAAAAATACTTAGAAAAGAGTTATTTGCCTCCTAAACCTCACATTTTCATACCCAGGTCCCAAAAATTCATCTTTTCCCACTACTTTCACTCTGTAGCACACCATTGAAGCTCTTGTTTCTACACTCCAACCTACCTGCATCTCCTATCTCAAATTACTGTTGTAGCTTGAAGACCTTTAGCTTCAATGGCAACAGCTAAAGCTTCTAGGTGACCGAAAGATGAAATCCTCACATTAAGATGTCACAATATCAAATCCACAGATGGAGAGTGGCTATCACATGAGTACTCCAAAGGTGCATGGGTGTTCATGCAACCCTCTAGAGTTGGGCCTCATCGAGTTAGAGATCGTGGAAACTTAGATCTTCATCGGAAGGGAAAGTTACTTGGCTTCAAGAAGCACTGAGACAATGGGATGGTTGCTATTTTACAACATGTTTTTACAATGGCAACTATGAAACTTGAAAACTCTAGTAGAATGAGATATCCTCTGAATTGTAAGTATTAATCTACAATATTTTATGTTTTCTTGTGTCAGATATATTTCTGAACTATGTAGATATGTTTTTGTTTGTTTCAGACAAATTTCCTTCTACTTTGGTGGAAGAGCAACCACTTCATAGTCTTACAGGTACTTTCCCAGCATTGCATGCAGATGTTGGTGCACTAGTCTTTCCAAAAATATCTCCTGCTCAACTTTACCATGATAGAGTTTTCTTTTACACACATAGATATGTTGTACCCTCTACAATGAATGGTTTTGGAAGGTTAGAGAGAATTGAAGTACATTCTCTTCTTAGCTTGGAGTGGCCAAAACCTGATATATGGTCTATATCATCTTTGAAGCAAAAGATGGTAATGGATATACATACTCTTTGAAATTCACAAAAGTGTCTAGGTCTGTAGGTTTGCACTAGTCTTTTCCCATTCATTGTTTTGTATATTTATTCCAAGGATTCTCATTCAAAGAGACTTCCACCATGTTCATGTGTAAAGATATCACATATGAGCAAGTCGAAAGTCTGCTTGGTGAAGATTGGGGTTTGATAGAGGGAATTGCAAAAGGTGATAAATATCTTTGTAAAATAGGTGGAACAGGCATAGGATTTCGATATTTGAAACAACGTACTTCATTATACATCAGATTCTACTATGATCCTTGGATGTGCAAACTTGGCAAATGGATACCATTTCAAAGTTCAGAGGGATCTTTACATTCATTTGAAATAAATCTTAGATTGCCCAATAATGAAACAGAAACTATTTTAGTGAATAATCATTGGACCTTGGCTAATCTGAGAGAACACTTGATGATTATGGGGTTTGAAGGACTAACTCAATCCAAATTCAAAATTCAAGGACATAAGGTGAGAAATGTTTCGTGCTTTTGTTAAAGTAATATTTTCATTATTGTTTATTTTACTTTAATGACCTCAATTTCTTGCAAATTGATTACAGGTGGGCAAAAGAATGGAATACAAAATGAAAGTCCCTGTAGATTGGAGCAAAGATGGAACAGAACTCTCATTGTCATAGTTCTTTTGCAACTTGATAATGTCCCTTCTTGGGCCTTAGTCATTGTATCTCATGGTTTTTGCACTTTCAAGAACCTTGTCAAAAGTAGGACAATTGATTCATGTTAGATATTGTATATACCTTCTTCTCTGATCCCTTCTCTCCTACTAAGATATCTAAAAATCCTCTTGATCTAGAATTGGTCTAGAAATACTTTACATCATGAATGAGCATCACAAATTTTGTGATGCGTTCTTGCATTTGCAAGCACTTCAAGTTGTACAATCATTGATACTAGTAATTTGTAAATTGTGTAAGATTTGATATTTGTAATGAAAACATGTCTACTCTCACATTTTTGTAGTTTACAACTGTGCATTTATAATTTCTCTTGGTGATTATTCAATTTTTGCTTCCATATAGAGTATGTTCAAGTTCACAATAATTGACATTTTATTGGTTAATTTTCTCAATAGATGATCATTTATGAAGATTGAAATTACAAAGCATATAACTAAAAAAGGCCATTCTTGTTAGATATACTCAATACTTATTACTCCTCAAGTACCACAAATGATCCATGGTGCTCTAAGCTATAAGTTCCCCATTATGAGGAGAAATCACTTTGAGAGTACAAACATCCATGGAACCTTAACTTCTAAGCTAGATAAGTTTTATATGTGCGAATTTATGGTAATAAATGGTCTTTGCGATTGATGCCATGAGGTAAGTGGGGCATAAAAGTTTTGCCAATTTGAATGCCATTCAAGCTGAAAATAAAGGCCCTCTAGTGCCATGAAATTTCCCCATAGAACCTTAATGGGAGGAGTTCAAAGGAGGATTTCTGCCTTATGTGGGGTATAGAGGCACAACAAGAATGCTACACATGAGGATATTATCCTAAATTATATTTTGCAAACTATTTTATCTCATGTGACTATGTTTGTTTATACTGGCTCCCATTGTAGAAGTTGTATATGCATGGATCACTGTAGAGTAAGTGACTTGTTAGAAATAAGTTCCACGGCTCTAAAAATCTTAATAATAAAGTTTCATATCCGCTAAAAATAACCTTGCATGGCCTCAAAAGTATCAAAAAAGAGGAGACATAGAAACATGGGATATGTCTTCGCAAAAGTTTTGTAGAGGCCAATTGTGTATTTCTATGGATGAACTTTTTTTGTGCTTTTGAGGCCATGCAAGTTTATTTCTAGTGAATATGAAACTTTATTATTACAAATTGAAGGTCCATGAAACTCATTACATGCTCAACTCAATTTATCAATGGAAAAATGAGTTTATAACCATAAATGATTTCCTCTGCACACATAGCATGTTGACTTGAGTGCATATGATTGTGAACATATGATATAGATCAATGTGGAGTTCAACATGTGTAAGAAAGGTTATGAAAAAGTATAATTACCAATGAGATAATTCACATTACAAAACATATCTTTAAGAAGAATGACCACATAGTCATATATGCTCCTATCTAGTTCTTGGGTTGCATATTTTCCCTAAAATTTGCAAGAACTAATACTTATTTCCACCATTTGATGACCTTGCATGACCTCAAAGCACAAAAAAGGGTTTATATCTCATAAATGGTTTAGATTTTGGAGAAATGGATGCTACCATCACATCCGGAATATGCAAAAACCCTAAGATTGACTGTTTATTTGTCTAATTCTGACATCCAGAGCCTTGGTAACCTCAAAAAGCACCAGAAAAGGGGCAGCCACAAAACTGCGGGATATGCCTCTCCAAAAATAAACAGTCAATCTTAGGGTTTTTGCATATTCCGGACGTGATGGTAGCATCCATTTCTCCAAAATCTAAACCATTCATGAGATATAAACATTTTCATAGAATTTATGGTTTTACAATGGTTTCCTTTGTGTTTATGACATCACCTCCTTCTCAAAGCGATAAGTTCCACGGGAAGCAGCTATGTAACTGTGAGATTTTTTGGAAATTGAATCTTCATAGTTATTGGTCTTTTTAGAGTTCTTTATATGTTGTACTAGAACACGATGATGATGGATATCCATGATGGTACTAGAAAGGGTTTGTAGTATATCTAGCTAAAGAATCAAGGGCATGATTCTCATGATGGATACTACTCCTTTTCTAACTCAGATGATGATCTTTTGATGTGGAATGGTGATTGCGGAAGTCTTAAACCCAGCTTGTATCTTCTTCCCTGGACATTTGAATATGATGTGGTTAGTGACAATACAACTCCTTTCTTTCAAATTTAGGTTCATGGACATTATTATATGCACAATCTAGTTGAACAATGCAAATACTAGTTTTGATTCTAAGAGATTTGTTTTGCACACATACCATCTTTACGCACCTGGATACAATTATGAACATATGATATAGATCAATGTGGACTTGAGCATGTGTAAGAAAGATGATGAAAAGTAGATTATAATAATGGAAATGTGATTTTACAAAATGTATCTCTTCAACAAGAATGATCACATAATCATGTATGGTCCCATCTAGTTTCTTTGGTTGTATGGTCATCATCTTCACATGAGCTACACACAAGTCAATATATTTCAAAATAGAAGTAAGGAATGCATCTCCTTCCTCTTGGATGGCTTGAAGTGCTATTGATTATATCCGAAGTCTAGTGCATTAGCTTTGAATCACTAAGGATTGATAGCGTTTGCTCACTTTTTTGTTGCTTTTCCATTAGGAGAAACTTTGGGTTGTGCTACATATGATCTATGATGTGGTTGGTAGTTTTTATTCATTTTACATCTATGCCTTGATTGACATTGTGACACAATTTATTGATGGGGGAAGTATCTCAACCCCTAAGCAACGACGAAGCGTGAATGACCTCCACATGTATCCTTCTTTGAACTCTGCACACCAAAAGTGCTATTACTCAGAGCTTATGCAGAGAACTCCAGTGAGCTTTTGTAAAGCTCTAGTAGACACCAAGAGCTTTCCAACAAGACAAATTTTACTTCAAATGGATGCTTACACAAAGAGAAACAATGTCTACAACATGAGCTAGTTGAATGCTCACAACTGCTAGTCAAGCAGAGACCTCACTTCACTCCAACAAGTTTTTCCCAGAGATTATACAGAGAATGAATCTCAAACTTGGGTCAGCTTTAGAGCACTCTAATAGCTACCCAATGACACCAAAATCATAGAAAATGGATAAATAGAGAAGAAGAACCAACCCTTACAACAGAGAGCAAAATATTTCCAATAGAGCCTACACACAGAGAGAGATATCAATCACACAACTTCACTAAAATGAATGTTGCTCCTAGATTACGCAGAGAATGCTCCAGAGAATTTGTGAGCATAAAATAGAATCTAATAGCTATCCAATGAGACAAGAATTACATCAAATGGATACAATATGAGTGAGAACCAATGCTAACAACTCAGGGGTAGAGAGTTGCAACACTGCCTGCACACACACATAGATATGCCTACTAAAAGAAAACAACCAAGCAAGCAAGGGGCTAGCTTAAGCAAGGGGCTTGCTTATCAAAACTCAACACTTAGTGCTCACTTTACATGACCTAAAACTCCAAGAAGATGGCCCAAAAGAATTCGAGATACATGCTCCTTTTATAGTGAGAAGTGTGTCCCTAAAATCTAGGAACTACCTTTCCAAATCAGCCTCCTAACTTGGAGGAATTAGTTGAGATGATTTGGGGAGTGGTTGAGTGACTTTTCTTGATGGAATCTCGTGGCTTTTGGCTTCCTTTGATTGCTCCACGTGTCCATGAGAGATTCCCCACGAATTTGTAGCTTGAAGCTTGACTTTTAACACTCCCCCTCAAGCTTCAATTCTTCGTCCTCATCCAAGCTCCTTCATGTTGATGCATTGCTTGAATTTTGAAATCTTCATCCCATCCAAAGCCTTTGTAAACATGTCGGCAACTTGGTCCTTGGTACCAATATGATGTACTGAAAGTTCCTTGGATATCATCTTTTCCCTTATGAAGTGATAGTGCACTTCAATATACTTGGTTCTAGCATGATAGACAAGATTTGATGCTAGATGAATGCTACTCATGTTGTCCCAAAAAATTGGATATATGTCAACCTGCAAATTAAGCTCCATAAATAACTTCTTAATCCACATTAGCTCACATGTGACTTGAGCCAAAGCTCTATACTTAGCCTCGGTGGAAGATAATGCCACCGTGGGTTGCTTCTTTGAAATCCATGAGATGATCTTGCTACCTAGCATGACTAGGTAACCACTTGTACTTCTTCTATCCTCCTTGGAACCGGCCCAATCCGCATCAGAATAAGCTTTGACCTGCATATCATCATCAAATGAGTAGAACAATCCTTCATTTATAGTGGCCTTGAGATATCGTAACATTCTTCTTGCAGCTTGCAAGTGTGTAGTCCTTGGACTATGCATAAATTGTGATAACACTCCAACTCCATATGCTATGTCAGGCCTAGTTATTGTGGCATAATTGAAAGAGCCTACAATAGATCGATACAAAGTTACATCCTCTAATGGCTCTCCATCAATGGAGCTTAGCTTTACATTAACTTCCATGGGATTTGAAATAGGCTTGCAATGTAGCATCCCAAACCTCTCAAGTAGGTCTAGAATATACTTCCTTTGTATGAGCATAATACCTTGTTCTTTGTATACAACTTCAATGCCAAGAAAATACCTAAGATATCCAAGATCAGATATCCTAAACTCCTTTCCAAGCTTTGCCTTGATCTCCTCAATGCCCTTTGTATCATTACCTGTAATGATAAGATCATCTACATACACACACATGTAGACTACAAGTTCTCCTCTTTGTTTGATGAAGAGAGATGGATCTGCCTTGCATTGATTGTAACCACATTTGATCAAATAGTCCACCAATCTTTGGTTCCAAGCCCTTGGAGCTTGCTTTAGGCCATAAAGTGCCTTTTTCAACCTACAAACAGGATGTGGAAACTCTTTATGAACAAAACCGAGTGGTTGCTCCATGTATACCTCTTCTTCCAAGTCTCCATTGAGAAAGGCATTCTTGATATCCAATTGGAAAAGCTTCCATCCTTTGCTAGCAGCCATTGCAATGAGTGTCCTAATGGTGCTCATCTTTGCCACGGGGCTGAATGTCTCTTCAAAGTCCACTCCATAGGTTTGTGCAAAACCCTTGGCCACCAATCTTGCTTTGAACCTAGAAATAGATCCATCTGAATTCCTCTTTACTTTATACACCCACTTATTACCTATTACCTTCATGTTATCCTTCTTGGGCACTAGAGTCCATGTTTGATTTTCCTCAAGTGCATCGATCTCTTCTTGCATTGCCTCTTTCCATTCGGTGTACCTGCTTGCATCTTCATAGCAACCGGGCTCATGATCTTCTACTACTTTGTTCATATATGCATAATGTGTTGCCATGTATGAATCATAAGTAAAGCTTTGAGTTGGATACTTAACTCTAGAAGACTTCCTTTCTTCACCTTTTGGAGGAATAAACCTCCTTTGCCTTGGGAACTTGATCTCTTTCTTTGACCTGGCTTCTTTCTCCATCATGTGTCCTTCATCATCTTCAACTTCATTACCTTCTTCATCCAACTCCACCAATGTTGCTTTGCCTTTGTTGATTGATTGTGCTTCATAGCTTGATGAAGATCTCCCCCTCCATGGTGATTTCATGCTTGAACTATCTTCATTGATGGAACACCTTGGGCCGCTTAGCTCTAGGTCGATTTGTTCTTCATCATGTCCATGCTTTTCTTCTTCATAGTCCTGCATACAATCATACTTCTTATACCAAGGGAGTAGCTCATCAAATGCTACATCCCTTTATATCCTCAAGTCCTTTGTGTTTGGGTTGAAGCACCTGTAACCTTTATGATCATTTGAATATCCTAGAAACACACACTTTTCTGCCTTTAGTTGTAGCTTGTGCCTCAATTCACTTGGCACATGTACATAACAAGTACATCCAAATATCTTCAAGTGGGAAAGATCAGGTTTCTTACCATAATAGGCTTGATATGGTTTCAAGCCATGGATCCCTGAGGTAGGAGCCCTATTCATAAGATACACGGCGGTATTTGCTGCATCACTCCAAAACATGTTAGGTACATTCATCTCATTAAGCATTGCTCTAGCGATCTCGGCAACGTATCTATTCTTTCTCTCTGCTACTCCATTTTGTTGGGGTGTGTACCTGCATGTTACTTGCCTCTTGATGCCTTGATCCATTAAAAAATCAGAAAACTCATTGGAGAAATATTCTCCCCCTCCATCGGACCTTAGCTTCTTGATATATGTACCTGTTTCCTTTTCTACCATTGCCTTGAATGCTTTGAAACATGTAAACACATCTGATTTGTTTTTGATGAAATAAACCCAAACCATCCTTGTGCAATCATCTATAAAAGTGACAAAGTACTTGTTACCTCCAATGGATTGCTCTTTGGTTGGCCCCCACACATCTGTATGTATCAACTCCAATGGATGTTGGCTTATGTAGCCACTCTTCTTGAATGGAAGTCTCGCTTGCTTCCCTAGTTGACAAGATTCACATAAATGCTTCATACCTTGTCCTTGGAGTTGGGAAGACCTTCAACCAGCCTCTTGAATTGCATTTCCTTCATTCTTTGTATGTTGATGTGACCTATCCTCTTGTGCCACAATTCCAACTCCGAAATCCTCTTGTTTCCATATGTGAAGTAGACATGTTGAGTGGAATGAGAATTTACCTCCAAAGTGAAGAGTCTCCCTTGCTTCTTTCCTCTTGCTATGACCTTGTAACCTTGCTTAGGGTTCTCCACAAAGCATCCACCTTTGTTGAACCTTACTTGATAGCCTCTTTCAACCATTTGCCCAATGGACACCAAGTTCTTTGTGATGGTAGGTACATGCAAGACATCCTTGAGACATCTTCCTTCCTCCTTGTCATCCAAAGCTACATCTCCAACATGGGAGATCTCATGGGCTGTATCATCACCTGTTTCTACATGTCCTTTACCTTTGGGAACATGTAGATTAGTAAACCAAGAAGAATTGCAACTTATATGGTTGCTACATCCACTATCAATATACCAAGTGTTATCTACTTTGCTTGAATTCCCATTCATGTGCATCATCAAGAGATTGTCATTTTCTGGACTTGTAGAAGCATAATTACCTTGGCCTTTGTATGAAGAACCTTGATTATAGCTCCTTTGGTTTCCTCCTTGGTAGCAATCTCTAGCATAGTGGCCAAGCTTGCCACATATGTAACATCTTTCGCCATCTTGATTCCTGTTTTGTTGATGTCGTCCTCCTCTTCCTCTTGTTCTTCCTCTCCCTCTTTGTGATGAGGTGCCTTGGTCATGTCCTTGATTGCTTGAGTGGCCTTGCCTTCCTCCAAACCTTCCTTTTCCCCTTCCTTGTCCTCGTGTTCCTTTGCCCCTTTGATTACTTGCATAGAAAACTTGTGCATCCTTGCTTTTAGTTGAACTTCCACCTATGTTCATTTCTTCGGTGACCATGAGAGCGACCAATTGCTCAAAATTGGGAAGATTATCCCTTACATATACTAAAGTGATAAAGGTTTTCCACTTCTCATCATCTCTCAAACCATTGAGAGTATAAGCCACAAGATCGTCATCGTCTACGTGGCTTCCAATGGATCCCAATGCATCTGATAACTCCTTGACCTTAAGTATGTAGTCATTTATGCTACTCCCTGAGATCTTCCTAAGGTTTTTGAGCTCATTCTTGAGTTGGATCTTCCTTGCTTTGGTGCTTGTTGAATAAAGCCTTTCAAGTGTCTCCCATACCTTCATGCTTGAATCCAAGTCTTGGATATGGCCGATCATGCTATTGCTAATGTGTTGGGAAAGGATAAAGATAACCCTCTTGTCTCTTTCATTCCATTCCGTAAAGGCCCTTCTCTGGTCATTGGTTGGATTCTCATCCAACCTAGGTCTTGGTTCACTTCTACTAATCAACCCCCAAAGGCCATTGCCCATAAGATAGTTGGAGACCCTAAATCTCCATGGTTGATAGTTCCCTTTGTCTAGCTTTTCAATTTGAGTGTTGAAGTCTCCCATATCTAGTCTTTGATACTTGACCTAGCCCTTGGCTAATGCTCCAATGTGTGTAAAATGAAAATGAGGCTCTAAGGTTACCTCAATCCAAATATTTCCTTAGATGGACACCTTGTGCTCTTGAAACTTTGAGTAGAATAGCTCCCCCTTGATGTGAGCTACCTCCAAGAAGCTTTTGTTGATGCAAATCTTCAACCACCAACTCCAAGAGGTCTTCTTACTTGTATGTGATGCCTCCAAGATTCCCAAATGCTCTGATACCACTGATGGGGGAAATATCTCAACCCCTAAGCAACGACGAAGCGCGAATGACCTCCACAGGTATCCTTCTTTGCCCTCTGCACACCAAAAGTGCTCTTACTCAGAGCATATGCATAGACTTCCAGTGCGCTTTTTTAGACCTGTAGTAGACACTAAGAGCTTTCCAACAAAACAAATTTTACTTCAAATGGATGCTTACACAAAGAGAAACAATGTCTACAACATGAGCTAGTTGAATGCTCACAACTGCTAGTCAAGCAGAGACCTCACTTCACTCCAGCAAGCTTTTCTCAGAGATTATAAAGAGAATGAATCTCAAACTTGGGTAAACTTTAGCACACTCTAATAGCTACCCAATGACACCAAAATCATAGCAAATGGATAAATAGAGAAGGAGAACCAGCCCTTACAACAGAGAGCAAAATACTTCCAACAAAGCCTACACACAGAGAGAAGTATCAATCACACAACTTCACTAAAATGAATGTTGCTCCAAGATTACTTAGAGAATGCTCCAGAGAATTTGTGAGCATAAACTAGACTCTAATAGCTATCCAATGAGACAAGAATTACATCAAATGGATACAATAGGAGGGAGAACCAATGCTAAAAACTCGGGGGTAGAGAGTTGCAACACTGCCTGCGCACACACATAGATATGCCTACTAAAAGAAAACAACCAAGCAAGCAAGGGGCTAGCTTAAGCAAGGGGCTTGCTTATCAAAACTCCAGCACTTATTGCTCACTTTACATGAGCTAAAACTCCAAGAAGATGGCCCAAAAGAAGTCGGGATACATTCTCCTTTTATATTGAGAAGTGTGCCCCTAAAATCTAGGAACTACCTTTCCAAATCAGCCTCCTAACTTGGAGGAATTAGTTGAGATGACTTGGGGAGTGGTTGAGTGACTTTTCTTGATGGAATCTCGTGGCTTTTGGCTTCCTTTGATTTCTCCACATGTCCATAAAAGATTCCCCATGAATTTGTAGCTTGAAGCTTGACTTTTAACAAACATTGGGCCACTGAAACAGGAATCATCCGTCGTCCGATAGCTGATGACATGTACTTAGTCTTTTTCACGTGGCACTTGTTTTTCTTTTCTCCCCGTATTTTGGTTGATTGCTTACCGTAATCTTCTCATTTTGGTATCTAACTATGATTAATCGTCACCCTGTGTTACTGTTTCTGTTCATGCATGCATGCCGTAATTATGAAGGATATCTCTCCAATACGGTGCTATGATTAGGTTTTTGTCGCCTGATGTTTCCCGTGATCTTACTTAATCTTGTTTTTTCTATTGATAATTGCTATTGTGTTTGTGTGATTGTGCGTTCCTTGTCTCTTGTGTTCTCATGTTTCCTTGTGCACCATGGAAGCTCTCGTCAAACTTGGGTCAACTTTAGAGCACTCTAATAGCTACCCAATGACACCAAAATCATAGCAAATGGATAAATAGAGAAGGAGAACCAGCCCTTGCAACAGAGAGCAAAATATTTCCAACAGAGCCTACACATAGAGAGAGATATCAATCACACAACTTCACTAAAATGAATGTTGCTCTAAGATTACTCAGAGAATGCTCTAGAGAATTGTGAGCATAAAATAGACTCTAATAGCTATCCAATGAGACAAGAATTACATCAAATGGATACAATATGAGGGAGAACCAATGCTAACAACTCAGGGGTAGAGAGTTGCAACACAGCCTGCGCACACACATAGATATGCCTACTAAAAGAAAACAACCAAGCAAGCAAGGGGCTAGCTTAAGCAAGGGGCTTGCTTATCAAAACTCCAGCACTTAGTGCTCAGTTTACATGAGCTAAAACTCCAAGAAGATGGCCCAAAAGAAGTCGGGATACATGCTCCTTTTATAGTGAGAAGTGTGCCCCTAAAATCTAGGAACTACCTTTCCAAATCAGCATCCTAACTTGGAGGAATTAGTTGAGATGACTTGGGGAGTGGTTGAGTGACTTTTCTTGATGGAATCTCGTGGCTTTTGGCTTCCTTTGATTGCTCCACATGTCCATAAAAGATTCCCCATGAATTTGTAGCTTGAAGCTTGACTTTTAACATTTATGGCATATGTTTCTTTTCTCATATGTGGGTAGTGTTCTTTGACCTTATAGTAGTGACTTTATAGCCTCTACTTGATATGATCTTGTAATATGCATATGTTTCATGATGATTCCTTGAAGCTCTCCTTTTTGGATGACTTGCAATGGTTACTTCATGCATGTTTCATCAGCCATGTTCCATTTGGAGGTAGATTGAGTTCAAATGCTTCATCACCAATGATTAGTGGATCTATTATTCCCCTTTGTGCATGTCCTTAGAATCTTTTTATGAATGGTCACATTTATGGCACTTGATCTTCATCATGCTCACAAGAATGATTCTATGGATGAGGGTATGAACTATTTTGATATTCTTAATCGACTTCACTCTATCATATTGAGCCACTCTATGATTGTATGGTGACCTCTGTTGCATGTAGACCACTTCATCCTCTATGATGGAGCTTCATCCAAGGTGGTCATTATGTACCTTGAGCATGAATAGGATATACCACAAAAACGTGTTAGTATAAATAATCAATGATGCCTCTTATGTAATTTGAGTTCCAAGTTGAACCCTAAAACACTTTTTGTGCATGACGTTGATCATGGTTCAAAGGACTTGCTGATAACCTCCAATTTTCACTTGCAATGTTGTGTTGTAATTTCATGAAAACATTTCTAATAGTCAAACTCTTGCAAAAGTTGTTTGAAGAAAAGCAAGTGGGTATTATTCCAACTAGTCAACATGCATAGAATCACTAATATGACATGTCCTTTTTAAGAAATTACTATTAGATCTATAGTGGGAATTTTCCATCACTACTGTACTAGAATCTTGACTGATAAAAATCGATACATCAAAATTCTCCATATGACAATACATGTAATATTTCAATGAATAAAATGAGCACAATTTAAAGAAACAAACAACATCTGAATGTAGAATGTACCTTACCTTTCACTATTACAAGTCATTGATGATTAGTATCTTTAATATGAATTTGAGCCTATCACCACAACATATAGAAAAAAGATAAACATATATAAAATCAAATTCAAAAGGGATATGAAAAGAAAATTAGTAGAGGTAGATTTTTATTCTAGAAGAAGAACATTGATTTTTGAAGCCTCTATAGATTTAAAATTTATTTATTTACTGTTTTGTACAAACCAAAGCATATGTATATAAGTTCTTCATAAACTAAGGATATGATTTCTTCATTGAATCCTTAGTCAGGGTTGCATGCTAAGCATACCTAGGCATATTTTCTTTTATGTGTAAGTACTATGTGGCAATAGCAATCATGTCCTCTTTATAATTCATGTTCCGAATGAATAACTTCTATAATCATGGAGAAATGCTTCCACACACATTTTCCTATCCATACTGTGTAATATTGGTGTCATTCTTTTGAAAAGAAGGAGAAGGAAGCGAAACTATTAACAATTTAAAGTGCTTCTTTGGCGTTGATGAAGCACTTATTTCTTATATGAATTACCTATGCAAAGGAAATATTGGTTTAATTCTTTTGCAAATATGAAAATAAAAAAAAATATATACCTCATTACAAGAATATGGTGTCTGTGTCCTCCCACTCCACATGAAAGAGCTTCCGATGATGGTATTGTGTGCTTTTCCTCCTGAAAAATAGTAAATGAATTATACTAGAAAGTAAAATGAATAGTACATCTTTGATCACAGAGAAAGAATGAACCACTTACTTGGACATGAATATTTTCATCTCATAGGAGATAAATTTCTTTGTGAGTGATTCTATTATTGTTACATCTTCTCCTTGGAGGAAATTGTTCCAGTACCCCATGGCTGCTAGAATTCGAAGTAAGAGAGAGAAAGATAGAAGAGAAATAACATGTATAATGGATTAAGAAGTATCTGTACATAGAAAAAATTACTTTTTTGATATGTGTATGGGTCAAGGTGAGGCTTTCCATTCTATGTGAGTGAAAATGATAAAATTTTGAAAAACTCATTTTTTGAGGTAGGTAAAGTTACGAGTTTGATGATGTGGCGCTTTACTTCTGGAGCAGTTTGAAAAAAGAACTATTTTGAGTGATTTTATTAAAAATCCATAAAAAAAAGTAACTTCTGACATATATATTAAGAAATGGGCCCTTTTTAGTAAGCAATAACTAACTGTGTGACTTTTCAAAAAAAAGTCATTTTTTTATTCACAAAGATGGACGGATTTGATGATGTGTAAAGTGGAATCTCTCTCTCTTTCTTTGATAGAAGAGAGAGATGACCCTACTTGGGTCTAAAAAAAAGCCTAGTCTTGCCTACTAAAAAGTGCTCTATTAAATGCACTTTGTTCCCTCAAGCAAGAACAAGATTAGGCTTAATCCCTTAAAATTAGGAATCCTTACAAGGCCCATGCAGGGTTCATTTTTTCCCCTAATGCTAGGCACTTTAGATGTTGATGCTTGTTTAGTTAAACTAGAGTTTATATTAATTTTAGGATTTTGAGTAGTTGGTCCTACTATTGGAAAGCTTAAATTCATATCATATAGTAATGACTGCCTCTGTTTCATTTGTGCTACTATTTCTACTAGTTGTTTTGGTACCGCCCAATCCTCTACTAAACCATATCTTTTCCCATGTTCTTCTAGTCTTCTTTCTACTTCACTTCTAATGTCTGTAGGTGAAACTTTTAGGAAATAAAGTACTATATCTGGTGTAAGAGCAGTCCTATCTTGCTCAGGTAATTGTGAAAATCTCTTCATAAATTCTCCATGTAATTGTGTAAGAGATATTTGGGTTTTTGGAGTGCTAAGCCACTTCATAAATCTCTCCCTACTATGTTGACTATAATCTTCTAAGTAAAATTCTTTATGCATTTGTTTTTTAAATTCTTCCCATTCAAGTGCTTTATGAGGTTCTATTACACTAATGGCTGAACCTATTGCAAGCCTTACTAAAAATGTTACCAATTTAGCTCTTGGTAAACCATGTAGTTTTGCTAGGTCTTTAAAAGTGTCTAAATAATTAGTTGCATTAACTCTAGTAAATTTCCCTTTTTCTTTTAGCATAGCTTCAACTACTTTTTGTCCTTGGGTTTTTGACATCATATTTCTAAATAACTCATCCATTTTATAATGTATGTTATAATTAGATTTAAGCTTTTTAATATAATCCTTAATTTCTTCTTGAACTTTAGTTTTTTGTTCTCTTACCAAACCAATTAAGTTATTTGGTTCCAGCTTTACTTAAGTTTAAAACCTTTAAATAGTTTTTGAAAATAAATTCTAATTTCCAAATGAAAATTCTTGTTGAATTTTCAACCTAAACTTATGCTAATCTAACAATCCTTAATAATTTAATTAAACTAGATACTAAATTTTCAAATAAATATCTTTTTGAATTTTTTAACTAAATTTGTACTAATCAAATAATCCTAGATACTAACTTTAAAAATAAAAAATTCTTTTTAAATTTTAAATCTAGCAATTCCTAATATTTTAAGTTCTCCTAAATTCCTACTTAAATAGTAACAAACAAATGCAAGTTTAGAAAATATACCAGACAATTGGTGCAGAAGCTAGAGTGCATGTGAAATTTTCAAGTTACATTTGTTGAGCAATAAATGCCTAATACAAAGAATCTAAGTGTTGTGTGTGCTAGCATATTTCTTCAAAAACTTGATGGTAAGGGTGTAGAGATGAGGTTTACTACTTGCCTATTCCCGTGGAGGCGCTCAGAGCCTAAGCCCAACCCTCAACAACTAGGGAATTACGAGGTTTGTGAAATCTGCCTCTACAAGATGACCGCCTCAAGCTGCTGCAACCACCTGCCTAAACCAAGCTAATGCAAATGCAAGAAAAGGAAAAGTTTTTATACATGTCCTCTTGTGCCATTGTTCACGTCGGGTTCAAATGTGGGAGCGATTTGTGACGATTGGTGGATCAATTCAATCGCCTCGCTAACGGCGCATGCAGGGTGACTATGCAGAACAAGTATACGTTTTTCCTAAGGTCCATAGGGCAAAGCATTTATATATCTTTCCACTGCCTCTAAATACATTGGTAAGATTAATTTCTCACTAACTACTTGATCTTTAATGCTTCAGGTACATCTAAATCTTTTTGAGAAATATCAATGTTTCTAGATATGGTTGGTGGAAAAAGATCTTCACTATCTTGGGTACTAGGTGGAACAAAGGAAATTAAAGCCAATGTTCTAGATAAACTATGATCAAATTCTCTTGTATGGAAAGTTTCTTCTATTATCTTATCTTTAACTAACTCTTCAATTTCTTCAACTAGATTAGGAAATAAAATCTCAAAGGTAGATGTAGGTAAAAAGGAACTACTTGATGAAGCCTCTTCAGACATAAGAGATGTAAATGTAAATAGATTAATGATAGATTTCCTATACAAAGCTATAAGATACTGTTCATTAAATGAGATCTTATACAAGCTAAACAATAGATTTTAGCTAGGTAAATTCTTTCACACTTCAAATCTTCAGTTCTTCAACAGGGCTGCAATTCATCTGAAAAATCACATGAGAGATATTAGCAAGCTTTTATAAAAAAGCAAACACTCATTTAAATCTTAATATATATAAAAAAAACTTAGTTATAAGATAATTAACTTTTCTTAAACCCATATATATATTTAAGTTCATTTATTTAAACATACACATTGTAATAAAATAATTCGTTCATACAATTACTTTAGCGTACATCAATCATTCATATAAGTACATTTCTTCATATACTTATACATATTCATACATATTATATAAGCTAACATGCATCACATGCATGCTAACATACATACATGACATAACATACACTATCATGCTTCATATGCATATATACACATGCACAAAATCACTTACACTTACACACATATGCAAAACATACATGAACATGCATTTAACTAATATGCATACATACAACATGATATGCAAAACAAAATCATATGCATACATACATGACATAATATACATTAACATAAATGAACATGCATACATGCACACTAATATACATGCATGACATAAATGAACATGCATTCATGCACATACATGCATAAATAAATATGC